>APFE030902109.1:69489-113116 GCA_000404065.3 Pinus taeda | reverse complement strand
CGGATTCGCTCCCAAACTGGGAGCTTCTGAAAATGGTCGCTCCCGCTCCCGCTTCCGCTCCCGCTCCCGCTCCCAAGTAACATTGGGCCAAATAGCATTATTGCTTTATATGTTTTAAAATCTGAAAAAAAAAATAATTTTTTATGTTTGTAGATATTTTCTGATATTTTCGCCGATATTACTGACAAAATGTTTTCAAGACCCTCGCCGATACCAATGTTTTCAACATTGATATATCTATCAAATATATC
Source organism: Pinus taeda (assembly GCA_000404065.3). Lineage (NCBI taxonomy): Eukaryota > Viridiplantae > Streptophyta > Pinopsida > Pinales > Pinaceae > Pinus > Pinus taeda. The sequence continues at coordinate 112,865 of APFE030902109.1, read as the reverse complement.
TTTATTATTGACAAATGAATTTAATAATTATTCTCATTTAATTATAAAAATAAAATATATTAGACTCATGAAAATAACTTTAAAATCTAGCAATAAATGTCCAAGGACATTGACGTCTCATTCCCATTATTTCAAAAATTTCTCATTAGATTAATCCCAACACCCGGTGTCAAATGAAGAACGGAAAGCTTATGGAGTTAGTGGCACCAAGAAAATTCTGATATTTTGCTTACAGGAGGCTCCAAGGAAAAATGTTTATAAATAATTACTGCTGCTCAAATTATTGCTACCAACATTGATGATAGAATTCAAGGGAATCTGAGACGTCTATGTAATTTGTTGCTTAATAGAATTTGGATTTGTAAAAATATTAGTGTCGATTAAAATCTGGATCTGATTTGGAATCTACATTTTATATTTCTACAAGTATTAAGTCGTATAGCTAACACTAAGCAACAATTGAGCGAGCACGACGGTTGATATTAAATTCAACAACCGACTTGATAAATTTTATTGTAAATTTCAAAAGATTTAAATAATTTACAGGGTGTGGTTTTTTGGAACCTCTACAATGGAGAATATGTGCTCCAAGTGTTAGACCATATTACAGGGCTCCAAATAAATTTATTATCTCAATTTCGTTAACTTATTTTTGTGTTCCATGGAAAGGAAAATAATTCTTCAACTCTGTAACCCTGATTTGGTCTTGAGTCAGGAAGGAAGGTAAAACAACTCAATAATCACACCAAACTATATCCGGGGGGGAGGGGGGTGGGCGGGTTCCGTGCTGCGGGACGACCTGCAACAATGGTCTTCCCTTTGCATTTGGAAACAAAAAGATGTTGTCTAAACTAGGGAAGGGTTGAACGACGTTCAATGGTTGGCCTTTGGAGCATGAGAAGGACATATATTTATTTCATGACCATCAACCTCCAAATTCAATATTTGAAACCAACTCCACTAAAGGACAAATAGAGTGAATAGTAGACTAACCTCACACTTCCCCAACTAATAGAACACATACTTAATGAATTCCTGGGTATGAATCTTGCCCAATTTTATTGGCAAGGTCCAAGAGTTGAATCGGCTTTGATACCAAAATGTGGTGACCTCACCAAAACTAAATCCCTAAATTCTAACAGCTGTAAATTAAACAAGAATCTATCAATTACATAACACATATACATACTTGGTTTTCACTTTTAAGTTGATCCCGAGTTGTCATAGCTCCAAATTTGTTCCCATTACCAAAATAACCAAATCTTACTTGCCAAACTGGACACAATCTCGGTACCCAACTCCAGAATATTTCAAAATTGAAGTACTTTGACCCCTGTGCCCAGAAGCTTCAAAAACAGTGACTCAAATCTCCAATTTTGATTGAATTCTCCTCCAAACCACACTTCGCTCTAGCTGCCACTTTTTCCTCCCCTGCATTCCTCCTTTGCTGTTCTTATATAGGATTTCCCCACTTGTCTCCAAATGGTGATTCTTGTTTGTGGTTCCTCCAGCGAAAGGAATAAGGTGATCACCGTTAGTTTTAGGTTGAACAAGCATCCACCACTTGGTTCAAAGGTTGACAACAAGCTTTTTTAAATAACATATTTATATCTTACTCATATTCCTTGTTAAACTTTTTGTGACTTTATATTATGCTCCTCTTTATTGCATGGTACATATAATGGATTCTTTTTAATTGGTTTAGTTAGTGTTTTATAATTTCTTCGTTTTGATTATATTAATATATATTATAATTACTTAGCATATTTTGGTATTGTATCTCCTTTGTTATTTTATATAATGTGTATTATATTCAATGAATTATTTTTCTCTCTCTATGTATATAAATATATATTCCTTTTTATTTGTATAATACATTGTCTTTCCTTTTTATTTTGTATAGTTACATATATTAAGGTGGTGGTACATACATCAAGTACCTCACTCAACATACTAAGTTAAGTATTCATTTAGAATTTTCGATAATTAATTCATTTATCTTTTACCAAGCAATTTCATAATCAGTTAATATGCAATACATGTGATGCATGCATATCTAGCTATCATATGCATGCTTCGTACACATGCTAATATTTCTGTGTTCATTTTAGTTTGAAATGGGCCATTTTATACACCCCTCCTTCAGAAAATGCGTCCCAAAGTTAGGGTTTATATCATATATCAATAATTATTTAAGTGATTAGTATAATCGTGTAAGGGTTGCGTACCATAATTAAATTTTTGTTTAATGTGAAGAGACTTTAAAATTTGTGTTTTGAACATTAATAGTTTTTCAAACTATATAGTCATGCCTTGCCCCAGCCAGGCTCCCAAGCTATTCTAGAATTATTCTATCCTTCCTAATCTTTTATGCTCCCATCTTATCCGTCCTCTACTGGAATATGCCATCGCGTCAGCTAAACTGATCTAACCATTCATAAACTTCAAGGGTGACAATGTTGACTATATCGACCTGATTACCCAGTAGACATCCTATAGTCATCATCACACGTCTAGGGGAGCGTGACTCACACAGTGTTCCCATTACTCCAGGTTTTGGAGTATAAATGATGGGTAACACCTCCACCCCTCCTAGTAGGACTAGGGTCAACACCCTATCATGGAATCTTATTGAACCTCAATTGCTCGTGAAGCTTTTGGGCACGAGGGCCAGAGTGCTTCAATTTTGAAGTATTATGGAGCTGGGTATTGAGATTGTGCCCAATTTGGTGGGGAGGATTTGGTCATTTTGGTAACGGGAACAAATTTGGAGCTACGACAACTTGGGATTGACATTAAACGCAGAAGCCAAGGATTTAATTTACAGCTGTTAGAATTTAGGGATTTAGTTTCAGTGAGGTCACCACATTCACTCAAATGTGTGTGGGTTGATGTTAGTGGCATTAATACAGGGAGCTCAATATCATGTCACATTTATTGATGACTATTCTAAAAAGCCCTAGATCTTTTTTCATGAAGACAAAGGAAGAGGTCTTCAATCAATTTTGGTAGTTCACGGTGTCGGTGGAGAACTAAACAGGCAAGAAGATCAAGTTATTGAGGTCAGAAAATTGGGGAGGGTAGACCTCCAACGACTTCAAGGACTTCAGCAAGAAGGTAGGGATTAAGAGCGAGATGAAAATCTTGCACAACACTCACTAGAATGGAGTTGCGAAGAGAAAGAATCAGTCCATGATCGGTTCCACTGAGGCTATGCTACATGACCAGGAGCTGCCTACGTTTCTTTGGGTAGAGGTGTGTAACACTGCAATATGTGAAAAACAAAAGCCCTCAAAGGATATTGCAGTAGAAGATTTTTTAGGAAGCTTTCATAGGGGTGAAGCCAAAGATAGGACACGGGATGATTTTTGGTTGTCTAATGTACAATCATGTTCCTATGGAGAAGAAAATGAAGCTAAAGCCTTCAGGAGAGGAGGGAATATTTGTTAGGTACAGTGAGACCTCAAAAGCTTATAGGATCTTCATACTAGTGTAGAGGAAAACAATTGTGAACATAAATGTTAAGTTCAAGGAGAATTTGGCATCTACGAAGTCTCATGGGTTGCCACTAGCAATAACAGAGGACAAGGAGAAAAAGGTTACAAAGGTGGAGCAACAAATAGACAATTCAAGTTAAAGGAGTCAACTTTCAAGTGGGGAGGAGTCTGTAACTTCTAGTTCTGTTAGGAAACTGACGTGATTTGAGCAGACATTGAGGGATGCTCAGGTGCATGTTGAAGCTTCTAGGAGCACATTAGGGAAGTGCGGGCATCTGAAGTTTCCAAACTACATGGAATTGATAATTAGCATCATTAAAGAGGCAACAAACTAAGTAGCATCATGCTAAAGGATGATGCATGGGACATTGTACCAAGCCCAAAGGAAAAACTGTTAAGTTATGGCATGTTCTATGCTTAGAGCAACTTACTTTTCTTATTTATTATTATTCATAGATTAGCAATCACATGTGGATAAGTAAAGTGCACATAGAACATTAAAGGATCAATAGAAAACAAGCCAAGACAAGAGACACAAGATGTGGCAGCTAGCCAGGGACAAACCCCACAATGTGTGGGGAAACCCTTTGATCAAATCTTCTTTTATCTTCAATAATTCAGCAAAGAGAAATAATACAATAACTCTGATTTATATCAACAGTAGCAAACCCTAGATCAGTAGCATTAGCATTAGCGGCTTCATCATCAAATCTAAGGCAATCGATATCTCGCAAACCGACCGTCAGATTGGCTTGATTCCACCACCAAAAGTTGCGGCCTTTAGAGGAGGTCCAGATGAACCTACAGTGCAGTTCAGAAGAGGAGGTTTGATGGTCCACGCTGGTCAAAGTTTGGATCTGCAGTTGCAGCTTCAGTTTTAGTAGCTTCCTTCAAACTAGGGCAGTCGATATCTCGCAAACCGATTGTTGGATCAACTTGATTCCACCACCAAAAGTTGCGGCCTTCAGAGGAGGTCCAAATGAACCTACATCGTAGTTCAGAAGAGGAGGTTTGATGGTCCACGCTGGTCAAAGTTTGGATCTGCAATTGCAGCTTCAGTTTCAACAATGTCCTTCAAACTAGGGCAGTCGATATCTCGCAAACCGACCGTCGGATCGACTTGATTCCACCACCAAAATTTGTGGCCTTCGGAGGAGGTCGTGATGAACCTATAGCACAGTTCAGAAGAGGAGGTTTGACGGTCCATGTTGGTCAAAGTTTGGATCTGCAGTTGCAGCTTCAGTTTCAGCAGCTTCCTTCAAACATGTGTGAGAGAGAGTCTCTTTTCTGTGCAGTAGAGAAGAGCCTCCTTTCTGCAGGAGAGAGGGAGAGAGATGTGATGAGATGAGTGAGTGCAAATGAGGAAAAATCCTCCTGTATTTATACACAACTGTAGATGTTTGAACAGATGCAACTGTTGGGCTTCTGAGCCTACATGAGTGTAGGTTGGCTTGATAATAATTCCATATTCAAAATAAATTCATATCTCCATAAATACTTATTGGAATCGGATGATCTTTAGATCAATCCTACACCTCTCGACGAGAGGAATCTAATAAAAATATTATCAGCCATGAATAAGATGATCCACATGAAGTTTGGCCCTATTTGCCAATTTTAACAAAAACCAATTACAAGCGACTCTTTAGGAAGTACCTTCCTCACTAAGAGGAAGTGTTGATGATTGTAGCTCAGGTAGGTATTTTTTCACATATCTAAGTGTTTATATGGACGAAAGTCACGTAATTGACCCTTAAGATTAGTAATTACTTGAATTATTTAAGTAATTGACTTTTATAAGATAAACTAAGTTAATCCAATGAAATGCAAAAGTTATTTTCATTAGTGAATTAGATGAATCTCAATCATTGATCTCAAGTGGTGTTGAGATCTAATCTCAACCATCAATCACTTGGAGATTTGTTGAAAAGTGTAACTAGGTTCAGTATTCATAATAACATATAATTATGATTTTATGTAATGGAATGTAAAGAAGAAAAATAAATTTATTGTATTGCTTGCTTCATGGGTTTCATGAGTAAGAGATTTTATTTTTGAATAAAGATTCCCATTAAGAGTCTTTAGGAATTATTTGTCATCTAGTCATAAAATGATAGTCATTGTCATGTAATGAAGTCATGTTACACTTTGTAAAAGGTCAATCTCGTTTATGTAAAGTATCCTCCAAGACCTTGTCACTTATCTTCTTCAAGTTGGCCTACAACGACAAAAAACATGCTAGAAAAAGTCGGCCTAACCGATGTGATCATGTCAACCTAAACGACATGAGATGAAGTGTATATATAGCCACACTCGGCCTAATTAGAGGCAAGCAACTCGACATACATTCAGTGAAGAGAAATACGAAGAAAGAGGCTACAAAGAGAAGGGAGAAGGAGGATTCTTCTGGGCATAGCGAAGGAAGATTATTCTGGGCATAGCGAAAAAGGTTTCTTCTGGGTCAGCGAAGGAGTATTTCTTCTGGGCAAAGCGAAAAAGGTTTCTTTTGGGTCAATGGAGGAGTATTTCTTCTGGGCAAAGTGAAAAAGAGTTTCTTTTGGGCATAATGAAGGAAGGTTTCTTTTGGGCAAGTGAAGAAAGGATTCCTCTGGGAACAACGAAGGAAGAGTTCTTCTAGGGTACTTGTTCTAGGTGATAGAGAGAGATATCTAGAGACCAAGATTCTTTAGAAGAAGCCAGTGAGATCATAGAGACTGAATTTTCTCTAAAGGAAGTCGAGAAGAAGCAGTTTGAAGGATAGAGACCGACTTTCTTTAGAAGGAGCCAAGGGAAGCAGTTCGAGATCAAGAAGAAAGTCCAGAAAGGGAAGAGGCAGAGCAACAAGGTTAGTGACAAGGTTCTTGGGAGGATACTAGAGTCAAGGGTCTTTGTCATGGTCTTGGTACTCATTAATTGAAGATCTAGAAGAAGAATTTTGATCGGGTTTTCCTCTCAAGAGGTGAGAGGTTTTGGCCCTAGCAGACAAGCCTACATACTGTGTCACTTGTCTTTAATTGTGCATATTGGTAATGGCCTTGATGAAAAGAACACAATAATAACATAACGAAGACAAGACTATAAGCTAAGAAGTAAAAGTAAATCACAAGCAATTATCAAGCAGAGAAATATTTTAACTATTCATGCCCTAGATTTTTCAACAAGATTAGGGTCATGGATTTAGTCAATAACTCAAACTTATAAAAGGAAGGCTAGGCTAAGGGAAAAAACACATCCTTTGAGCACAAGACATAGTGAGATAGTGAGATCTCAGTGATTGGGTGAAGAAGGACTTTCATCCAAGTGTGGAGCGTTTGAGGAAGAGTGCAAAGGGCAACGAGGGAGAAGGATCTAGATCAACCAACAAGATCAAAGGAAAATCTACATGGAGTTTGGTTATCTAGATCATTTCCAAGTTGTTATGTTTTTGTTTTTCCTCAAAGAGCCATTATCTTATGAAGGAAACCCTTGTATGTTGTAAATTACTATTAAAGCAACAAAAGACTTTTTAGGGCATAAATAATATGTGAATGTGTTTGAGATTGGTGTAATAATTTGTTTCCACTATTATATTTTATTTATGTGCTAAAATCCCAATAGTGTTTTTATTTATCTACATTGTCACAACAAGGAATTTGCTAGCTGATAATTAACCAATAGCTAGGGTTTAGAATATTAACAAGCATTAGGGAATTTAGGAGGAGGGTAATGAGCTCTCGATAACATGGAACCACTTGGTTGCTTGCATGGAGGCTTGTGCTTGACTTTAGGATGCTTGGGTTGATGAGCATTCATGGAAGTGTGGTAGATCTAGAGGAGTACATAGCTAAGGAGGTAGCAATTTGATTGTTGGACTTCTTTGGAGGACAACATTAGACCTTGGTATTGTGGTACACTCACAACGAGACCCTTGCCTGTTGGACATGCTTACCCTGGAGTGGAGTGTTAGTTTTTTGTTTGGGGTTGCAACAAACGTGTTCTATTCTCTATGGTGTTTAAGAGGCTAAGGAACACAAGATATACAAAACCCAAAAAAGGTTTCGCGAGAAAAGACTTAGAGACACCTCAAATAATTAGCCATAATTAAATATTTCCTAAGTCTAACTTAGGAAAACTGGTTAATTAAAGTGAATTAATTGAGGGAGTTTGATTTTTTTCTAAAGACTTTCAAAAAAGTTAATTGACGTAGTCAAGATGATCTTAGCCATCGATTGAGATATGATCATGGCTGTTGGTTGCCCAACGAGAGATTATAAGAGAAAGTGGAAGGGTTTGGAGAAAACATAGTTAATTGAGAGAGCATTTCAACTACCGAGTTGCAGTGTTCAACAAGGGTGTAGTTGAAGCTAGGTAAGCATCAAAGGCAGGGGATCAACAAAGATTTGGGAGCATGATTCTGGAGGAGATTTCCATAGTATTTTCCATTGTTCGGGAGATATGAAGAGGGGGCTGAATTATCTATAGAGGAGGTCATATTCAACCAGCGCGAGTAGCCAATTGATAGTGTGAGTGGTAGAGCAGCTCATTCAGTGAGCCAGTGGCCGAATCTATCATCCAAAGGCAGAGCAAGTGTGCTTGGAGCAGTCTAGGAGGCAGGACGACTTGCTGGAAGGAGGTTTTAGCGACTGAATGAATTTCCGGAGGCAACTGTGTACATTTCTAGCTGGGTTGTGTGTATAGCCAGGGAGTGTGAGTTTGTTGGGAGAGGTAGGATCCAGTTGCAGAGGGAAACAGTTAGTCTCCATATTATTTTTCCTGAAGAGATCAATATTTGCTGGAGGTTTTCCATTGAAAGGAAACTAGTTGTAATTTCTCAAATTGCTGAATAATAATAAAACCCTCATCTGATACACTGGTTTTCCCTTCGGAGTTTTTCTAGGGACATTTGTCCAAAAATAACAGTGTCATAATTTTTTCTGTGGGCATATTTCTTAATTTCGTATTTTTATCTTCTGCAACGAATTTTTATTGTGAAGATTGCAATAGTGATTTAATCTTTGGAAGACAAATAATCTCCAATAGATAGAAGATTAAATTCCAGTTTATTGCAATTGTGGAAATTTCACATGTTATCATAGCAGATAAGATCAGAGAGGCTCTAGAGTTAAGGCTTTGTAGTTTAGAGGGAGATTTGAAGCACTTAAAACCATATTTGTGCAGGCCAGCTAGGCAGTGTGAATTGTAGAGGCAACAATTCGATTTCTAGTCTAGATCTGAAGGAAAGTGCGAGTTGTCTCAGTTGCAGCAATAGTCAGTGAGGTTGCTAGAAAGGGTTTTCGGAGGCAGATCAGATTTCGCAGAGCAAATCTAGCACAAATGGTTTGCAACATAAGGGTTTTGTAGTAGCAGATCAGCGCAGGGCAAGGAAGAGAAAAGCACACGAGGGTTTTGACCCACTTTACTCATTTCTCCAATATTCTTAGGGTTAGAGAAGGTCGAATTCATTTTGCAAAGAGAAGGTCGAAGCAAGCAACACCAAGAACCAATTTTCCCAGACCTGAAGCAGTAATTCCATTTCCATTTGCCAGGAGGTAATCTGAAAGGAGGTGCGAGTAGCTTCGGAGGATAAAGGGAGGCAACATATTCATCAGAAAGAATTTCTGGGAACATTTCTTAGTTGCTAGGTCGAGTTGCATGATTCAGTGTGAGTTGCAGGATCCAATGCGAGTTGCACGTAGAGGGTGCAAGTCTACAAAAGGAGGTTGTGTTGTTTTTGCAGAGGAAACTTAGTGTTTCCAAATTGATTTTCCAATTAGAGTGAGATTTCTCGAGTTTATTAAGTTTCACAGATTTTCTCAGAGATGGTCGCAACAAGATTGAGAGATCAGGACAAGTTGATGGAGCCTCCAACTTTGGCATCTGGAAGGCCAAAATATTGTTCCTATTGGACGAGCACGGTTTGAAGGAGTTTGCTACAACATTGATAACTATATCAACATATCCCATCCAATTTCACAACTACAGGAGGGATAACGCCAAGGCGAAGAGGATGATTCTCGATGGTGTACAAGATCATATCGTTCCGCATATCGTAGGGAAGACTACAGTGAAGGAGATGTGGGATGCCATAGTCGAGCTATACCAGGATCCTTCCGAGAATTGAAAGATGATTCTCAAGGAGAAGCTAAGGACAATCAAAATGAACAAGGGCGAGAACATAAGATCCTATCTCACCAAGATTTAGTTGGTTAGAGATGAACTTGCAACAATTGAAGAGAAACCATCAAATGACAAGCTTTTGCAGATAACTATCAACGGGTTTAGAAGGAATGGTGTACATTCGTTTAAGTGATCTTTGGGCATGACAAGCTTCCAAATTGGGAACGCCTCTAGAGTGACTTCACTAAGGAGGACCTGAGGCTCAACCTCGTCGATGGCACAACTAGTAGTAGTGGCAAGGGACCGAAGGTAGAGAAGGAAGAGGAGAACGTTTCTCTTGCAAGGAAGGGAAAAGCGAAGAAGGGTCTCAACTAGAGACAAGACTCTAAAGAAGAGAAGGAAAGGAAAGATCCGTTGAAGGTCGAGTGCTTTAGATGTGGTGAGCATGGTCACTATGTCAACTAATATCCGAAGAGAAAGGACAAGAAGGGGAATCAAACAACAACTTCGATAGAAATCAAGGATTTGTCCGCTAGGTTGGAGGATGAATTCGCTATGTTTGCAGCATTATCCTCAGGAGGAGTATGACAATCTATTATGCCAAAATGGGTAGGATCTGAGGAAGGGGCAACAAGGAGGTCTAGATCATAGCCAAGGAGGGCTTGATCAATAGATCAAATCCAGTTGTTGTATATGTGATTCCTCAGTTGGACCAGTACCTTTGCTACAACAACCCAAGAGTTAAAGTAGTAGGAAGATCGAAAGGTTAGCAAGGCGCAATTAGACATTCGTGAGACAGTGCAAGGCCAACTGTTGTGAAAGCAAGACGCAGTCAGACACTCGAGAGACAGTTGCAGCACCAGTTGCAGTGGCTCAATAGATCAATGAGATCAGTACACAGTTGCAATGATAGTAGAAGGAAGGAGGGAGTCAATGCAAATTCCAGCCAGAAAGACTCTAGTGCAGGGGCATCAACAATGTGAGATTGTTGATTCCCAATAATACTAGTGTAGCCCCCTTATTGTTATTGTTGTGCCCATGTAACCCCCATATTATTATTGTTGTGCCCCATAGAATTCCAATATTGTTATTGTTATTCTGTTACATTATTATTGTTATGTAGGCTTTGTTTATATTGTGACCCCTTAGACTCCTATATATACCAAGGATGCCTTGTCATTAGTATCATCCAAGAATTGTTCAGTTATGTGATGTAAAGGAGGTTGCCCCCTCGAAGAGGCTAATTTTCAAGTCGTTGATCTATCTTTTCTTCTGTTTGTCATCTGGTTGCATAACATTTGGTTACAGAGCTTTGGATTCTAAGGTTTCACTGCTTCAAACAGGTCATCTTGAAGTTTTTGCTATAACTTTTTTTTCTACGAGGCTTCAGATGCTGAAAAAATCTTGGCGAACTTCATGTAAAAATTTCAGATTTTGGTTCGCTATATTTTTTGAGATATGGTTTGAAGAAGTTAGGGTTTTTGCATGCTCCAGAATTCAGTCTCAAACATGTGACCAAGGGAAAATCGTCATAACTTTCTCTTTGAGCATCAAATTTGAATTTCGTAAGAAGTGATTGAAAGTGCACAGACTATAGTTTCTCGTGTATCAAGTTTAGGGCCAAAGGCTGAAACAATGACACATGACATTCCATTCAAGTTCGCTCTACTAAACCATTCCATAATCAGGTCATTGTGGGAGACTTGGCATATCTTTATCTTGAAGAATCCAATCTTGGTCTGACTTGTGGCATTGGAAAGAAGACTCAGAGGGATACTAATTTTAGACCTTGGGAGGCCAAAATTACAAAGATACAACAATTTCAAGATCGAGCTCCTAGAAGCAAGAAAAATATGTGTATTTTTTTAAATTTTGCATAACTTTTGTTTGAAAAATCATTTTGAAACTTTGAAATGATTCAAAGGACATAGTGAAGCAGGGATATCGTTATTTGATTCCAAAATGCCTCGAAACAAAAATAGATACACCTAGTAAGCAACCAGAAAGCTCTACTATGACACATGAAGAAGAGGAAGAAATGCAACATGATATATCAACATTATGAGACCAAGTGTAACAAATTTCACTCTAGGGTAATAAAAAATGAACTGGAAACAAAGATGGATGGTTTAGAAGAAAAAATAGAAGGCAACGTGGAAGGTTTGAATGATGGTTTAAAAGTAGACATGGAAGGTTTGAGAAAGTTGTTACAATAAATGCTTCCTAGTGGTGACAAGGTATTCCATGAAAATCATGATGAGTACAGAAGAAATCTGAAATATGATTTTAGAGACTCTAACATTGGGTTTAAGACCCACCACATTCCAAAGGTAAACATGAGGAAGTTAGATGGCAAGGATCTGGTAACATGGATACTACAGATGGAGCAATTCTTTGATCTACCTGATACGCCGCACACACAAACAGTACACATTGCATCTTTATATTTAGAACAAAATCAGTTTGTGTGGTATCGATGGCTTTGTTCTTGTAAATCAATTGTCATTTGGACAATTCTTGCAGAAGAATTGGTAGCACATTATGATGATACAAAGAGCAATACCTTCTTTAGCCAATTGATAAATCTCAAACAAAAGGGTTCAATGGTTGAGCATATTGAGGGCTTCCAAAGATTGAATACCAAGGTAAATGATATTTCAGAGGAGCATAGGATTGATGTCTTCATGGGACTTTAAAGGATAACATCCAACATGAGGTTTGCCTTTGGGAACTTGATTCATTGGAGAAGGCATTCAAGGAGGCAAGAAAAGTTGAAAGCAAAATTATGGCAACAAGGATGTCTACCACTCACAACTTCCCACTCACAACTATAAAGATGGAAGTGTTGCTGCTCCTAGCCTTCCACAACCTACAAAGTTGACACCACAACAATTGGAGGAAAAAAGAGCAAATAGGCTTTGTTACAACTGTGATAGCAAACACACTAAGGGTCATAAGTGTGCTAAGAAGAAATTATTTTACATAAATTGTGAAGGGGAGGAAGAAAAAGAATTAGAAACATCAAAAAAAGAGGATATACACCAGGAACCAACCCCAAAGAAAAAAGAAATTAATCTAACCATATCTTGTAATGCATTGGCAGGAATTACCACTCCTCAAACTCTCAAGATAGAAGGAAATATCAACAAAAAAAGGTAATAGTGTTGATCGATTATGGTAGTACCCACAATTTTATTCATGTAAGATAGCCAAGGAATTGAATTGCTTTCTATATCCAACACTAGAGTGTCGAGTGATGTTTGCAAATGCAGGAACTATAAATTGCTTAGGGAAGTGTTATAATATCAATCTAACCATGGGGGAATATGTATTGAATAGTCCAATGCTTTCCATTCCAATGGGTGGTGCTGATGTTGTATTAGGAGTCCAATGGGTACAATCTTTAGGGACGATAAATTTTAATTTTCAAAAACTTTTCTTGAAATTTTTTGGGGAAGGAAAGGAAATTGAATTAAGGGGCATTGCAGGGAAATCGGGGAAGATAATCTACTCTAATGGCATACAAAAGCTTTTGAAGAAAGAACAATGAGACATAATTGTACAATTATGCTTACTAGATGCTCAAACATCAAAATCATCTATTTCTCAAGATATCCAAAGAATCTTGGACAATAATTCCAAGGTATGTGACACTCTCAAAGGCCTCCCACCTATTCGTGATCATGATCATGCTATTCACTTGATTCCAAGACACGTTCCTCCAAACATCAGACCTTATAGATATCCCTATGCCCAAAAGAGTGGAATTGAACGCATGGTTGTAGAAATGCTAGAGGCAGGTATAATTCAATCTAGCCAAAGTTTTTTCTCTACTCCAGTAGTATTGATACACAAGAAGGATGGATCATGGCGTATGTGTCAAGATTATAGGGAGCTCAACAAGCTCACTATTAAAGATAAATTTCTCATTCCTATCATTGATGAATTGTTGGATGAATTACATGGAGCAATTTACTTCACCAAACTGGATCTTTGTTCAGGATATCATCAAATTAGAATGAAGATTGAAGACATTCCAAAAACAACATTTAGAACGCATGAAGGTCATTAAGAATTTTTGGTCATGCTTTTTGGCCTTGTTATCCACCACCTATGGGTAGTATCCATAGGGGAATTTTTTTCTCCTAGATGGTCCTCAACCAACAACCGACAACCCCTTGCAGCCACCAAATAGCTCAATGTGCCACTATATCCACCACCTAAGCTAGCCATATGGTCCCTCACCCATTTGTTATGATTGTATGTTTGAAGGTGGGCTTGCCGACCTTGAAGGTATGGCTTTTCATCGTGTAGTTGGGTAATTTTGTTTACATATCATGGACACTTTCGGGCATGGATTGGTGGGGGGATTCGGCGGAAACAGTGGGTTTGGTTTGTATTCTTGTCTCCTCTGTCCAATTTGATGGTTAGCCTTGTACCCTAGTCTCGTATGATCTCTTTTACTGGCTACTAGCTTTAGGGGTGGCACTACATGGGAAACCTCGATTTTGGTTGTGTGATCCTGTTTCTCGAACCATATACATCACTCCCCTCTACTCAATACACCCCCATTCACCATATTTCCTTTTCGGATCCACATTTGTCCATTGGATCTGTTGATTTTGGGTAGCATCGAATGTGCTCTAGCCTTGAAAATTGGTAGACAAGACCCAGAAATCGTTTGGAGAATTCCACCCGGATGAGGAGTTATTACAATAATTTATTTTTTAATGGGTTCCTAAGTCTAAACTTAGAAAAATAAAAATATTAATGTGTATTAATAAAATATGGGTGAGAAAGTTCTAAGTGACGAGGATCAAGCTAGTTCTAATCTTAGTCGTTGATTTGTCAACAAGAAAAGTATAAGAGGAGGCTTGAGTGTCATTTGGAGACACACCAAGTGATCAAAGAATTCGATTTTTTGGGGTGAGGTTTGCTGAGGAAATCGAGTTAGTGATCAGATTGTAGCAAGGGGCAGTTCAACAAGGGATTTTTATCCGAGGCTGAAGAATACATAATAGAGAGGCAGCGTAGTGCTGGGAGACACAACACAAGCCCTAGAAGGGCTGACGCGGAGGCTGAAGAGCTAACACAGAGGACATAGGTGACACAAAAGCGGTAGAGGCTGACATTGGGCCTTAGAGGCAGCGCTAGGGAGATTCTGTGGGGTAGATTGGGAGCAAGTCAACAGATTCTTAGTCGGGAGAGGGTGACACAACTCCTGGAGGAGTGACGCAATTCTAAAGCAGTGCTTGGAGCCGCTTTCGCTGTCGAGCATAGGGAACAACCAGAGTCACTGTGGGGTTTGATCATCCGATTGTTGATTTGCCGGAATATCTGTCTCCGAATAGAGGTACTACTATCGAGGATATTCTCTGTTGGGTGAGCCATTTCTAGCACCCTAGTTGTATTCACAAAATCTGCTTAATAATACAAACCCACTATATGTTGCACCGGTTTTCCTATATTGGGTTTTTCCAGGGACAATTGTCCAAAAATAACGGTGTCCCCTTGTGTTATTGTCTCTATTTATTTAGTGCTTGATCTGTACATTTGTGAAGGCTATAATAGTGTTTACTTCAATGTTTATGCAATTAAATAACTTGTTAATGTAAAGAACAAGTAGGAGATTATAAACCAGTAATTGCAATAGGAGAGTTTTTAACGTGTTAAATTCAGGAATTTTCACATGGTATTAGAGAGATCGAGATCATAGGCGACTAAAGACACTAGCCAAGAAATCTGAGTTTGCAACAGAGAAGCAACTGTCCCGAGAGACAATGTTGTTCCAGAGCTGGAGAGGCAGAAGGAGGAGTGACGCAGTGCAGAAGAGGTGATGCAAAGGCTTACACAGTGCTTGCATTAGCATTTTGAGCCAAGAGAAGAAGACGCATTAGCTGCATCAACCATCAGGGCCAATGCAGAGGTAGAGAAGGGTAGATTAGGCTCATGTAGAGCCACGTCATCTTTCTAAGCCAGGAAGGACTGGCGCAGTTGGCCGGGAGGAGTAGATTCAACCCACATAGAGATTGCGCATAGCCTAAAGGACTCAAATTCTTCGAGTTGCCAGGGCTAAGGGAGCTGTGCAAATTTTGATTTGAGCTGGTGGGACGCTGTTTCTGTTGGTGCAAAATAGTGTCTAACGAGACTGAACCAAGGTAGAGGGAAGCACTACCTCGACAAATTTCTAGCCAAGAAATCTAGATCTGGGTTGAAGCGGCAAATGAGGATTGGAGAGGAGTGATTTGATGGTTGGCCGGAGGATTTCCGAGAGGGAAATCAGGTCATAGAGGGAGTCTAGAAAAGAGAAGCAGAAATGGCAATGAATGGGTTGAGGGATCAGGACAGAAAGAGAATCCAATTTTGTCATCTGGAAAGCCATGATCCTGGCAATCTTAGACAAAACTCGCATCAAGGACTATGCCTTGAAGGTTGTTGCTAAACCGATCGATGTTGATCCATTGAAGAAATACGAGGAGGCCCAGGCTAAGGCCAAGTGCATGATCCTAGACGGGGTCAAAGATCATGTAGTACCAAACATTGCTGAGAAGAACACAACAATGGAGATTTGGGAGACCCTGACCACCTTGTATCTGGGATCTTCCGTGCAATAGAAGATGCTATTAGAAAATCAGCTGAGACAGTATCAAATGCAGAAAGGAGAGGAGATAGATCCATTCCTTCTCGGGTTGCAAGGGATTCACGACCAACTTACTTCCATGGGGTCTGCACCGGATCCAGAGTTCATGGTCAGGACTGCCCTAAATGCAGTCTCCGAGGAGTGGGAGACGTTTGTCCAAAGCATTTTGGGCAGAGCAACTCTCCCAGTTGGGAGGAGATGTGGGGAACTCTTCGACAGGAAGAGCTAAGGAGATTGACCAAGGAAGGGAGTAGCGGTAAGGGAGTTTGAATCAAGGAGGAGGAGGAGGAGGAGGATGCAACTCTCCCATTAGCCAGATAGCAAGGGCTACATAAGAGGTAGAAGAAAGACATCTCCAAGGTCAAGTGCTTCAACTGTGGGGAGTTGGGACATTATGCCCTCTCAGTGCCCCAGGAAGAAAGGCAAGGGAGACGCTTCCGACTCAAAGGTTGCTTCAGCAAAGGCGGAAAAGGATGTCGAGACTGATGACAATTGTGCCATGAGTGTTCATGCGCCTATAGCGAAGAGGTGGGGAGACTTGGAGTTGTAGTTGAGAGGACTACAGAAAGGGGCAGGGTCCTTGAGGTGCCCAAACTCTTGGATCAAATATGGCTACGGGAGCCCTTAAAGATAGTAGCATGATGATAGGTGTTGGGTGGAGCAAGGTGTGATGGAGCGGCAAGGCAGTGCTAGAGTGCAAAAGTTTGTAGCAGCACAATGGAGGTTGCAGCAACACAGTGGCAACAGTGGGAGCAAAAGATAGCAGCAGAGGTAGCTTTAGCATCACGAGGCTTCCAAACTGACCAGGATGTCAGTATTTGGGTGAATTCAGTTACTTCTTGATAACTGAGTTGCAGTGCAACAGTTAGCAGTGGCAATGCTATGGGCAGCATGGGCAACGTTTTTGGGAGGGAGCTGCAGTACAGATGTAGCAGTCGCAGTGGCAGTGTCATGGGCAGCAGTATAGGAAGCAGCAGTGCAGTGGATGTGGGACAATAGGCCAAGCATCAACACAAAGGACCGATGCAGAGGATCAGCGTGATGCTTCTATGGTGAAGCACTGCTAGAGCACATTCCTAGCTAAGATGTAGTGTTGATTTTGGGTAGCATCTGATGTGCTCTAGCCTTGAAAATTGGTGGAGAGGCTAATGCACATGAGATCTCCAAGACCTAGAAATCATTTGGAGAAATTTTACTCGAATGAGGAGTTATTAAAATAATTAATAGTTTTAATGGGTTCCTAAGTCTAAAATTAGGAAAATAAAAATATTAATGTGTATTAATAAAATATGGGTGAGAAAGTTCTATGTGACGAGGATCAAGCTAGTTCTAATCTTAGCCATTGATTAGGGACTTAATCTTGGCGGTTGATTCGTCAACAAGAAAAGTATATGAGGAGGCTTGAGGGTTAGTTGGAGACACACCAAGTGTTCAAAGAATTCGATTTTTTGGGGCGAGTTTTGCTGAGGAAATCGAGTTAGTGATCAGAGTTGCAGCGAGGGGTAGTTCAACAAGGGATTTTCATTCGAGGCTGAAGAATACATAGCAGAGAGGCAACGCAATGTCGAGAGAGACAATAAAAGCCCTAGAAGGGCTATTGCAGAGGCCGAAGAGCTGACGCGAAGGATGCGGAAGGCTGACGCAAGTGACACGGAAGCCATAGAGGCTTACGCTAGGCCTCAGAGGCAGCGCTGGGAAGATTTTGTGGGGCAAACTAAGAGCAGATTAGCAGATTCTGAGCCAGGAGATGGTGACGTAGCTCTTGGAGGAGTGACGCATTTTAAGAGCAGTGCTTGGAGCAGCTTCGTTGTCCAGCATAGGGAACGGCCAGACTTGTTGTGGGGTTTGATCATCCAATTGTTGATTTGTCGGAATATTTGTCCCTAGATAGAGGTACTATTGCTAAGGCTATTCTTTGTTGGGTGACCCATTTCTAGCACCCTAGTTGTATTCACGAAATTTGCTTAACAATACAAACCCTCTATATGCTGCACCGATTTTCTCGAATTGGGTTTTTCCAGGGGCGATTGTCCAAAAATAATGGTGTCCCTTGTGTTATTATCTCTATTTATTTTAGTGCTTGATTTGTATATTTGTGAATGTTGCAATAGTGTTTACTTCGATGTTTATGCAATTAAATAACTTGTTAATGTAAAGAACAAGTAGGAGATTGTAAGACGGTAATTGCAGTATGGGTTTCTGATGTGTTAGATTCAGGAATTTTCACAGGGTCCACAAGGAGTTAGCCTTCCCCACCTCGTGTCCACACTTTGGGTCGGGCCTAAAATGATGCCCAGGAGGATGATGTAGCTAAAAGAAAAAGAAAAAGCATAATTTGGCCTCTCAACAGGAAAAGTACCATAAAATGCAAAAGATGGCCGAGGAATACACATCTAGCACGTGGGCAAAAACCAAACATGAGCTCTACCCCTTTCATTATGGCCATCACCTTGGTTCCTAGGGTCCCTGATATTGACCCCTTTCATCATTAAGGAACCCATCTTAAGGGGGTATCCATTGCTACATCTTACACATCATGATCTCATCCCCTCAAGCCTCGACTAGTTATAAAAGAAAAATCAATAAAAGCAAAGACATATGAAGAAGGGTAGAAAAACAAAGGTCAAGGTAACTAATGTACCATGATTGTTCCCTCCTACATTCATACACCCAAGTGTGGGCTGCCCTTATTATGGCTACCCTCGTACTATGGTATGTGGCTTAAAGCTTTCCCCTAATGCCCCATTTCATACCACCATTATATCACATGCCACCTACCATTTGATGGATGTACCATGGACATGTCACCCCCTTTAGAGGGAGAAACCACTTAATAGGGTCCTTGGTTAACCCTTTTACTGAGCTTGGAAACACCTGGACATGCTAAAGCCCACTATGGAAAGGCATGCCACTTTGAAGTGTCCATTTGCCCACTATGGAAGGGCATGCCATTGTGAAGTGTCCATTTGATTCCATGTAAGTTCTTTTACTCGATTACTCTAATGATTTGTTGTACTGGAAGGCAAGGGGATGCATTGGATTTTATACAGGATAGCAGGTGGGTCTCCATTTGGGATTTGGTCTCCCTATATGGGGTCCAAGCCCACTAGAGGGTCATATTGGCACTTGTAGGGTGAACGTTGAGAGCCATGGGCCTCCAAAATGACAGAGTAGATTGTCACTTCATGGATCCATCAACACCATTCATTGATTGCTCGTGTTCCACCTTTTGGATGAGGCTGATGCACTTGGACCACCATGCCCAACTGGCTTCACACTTGCACCACACACTTGGCAGATGTTCCAGGGCCCAGATGAGGATGTGTCTCACCATGGGAGACAGAGGGAGGGCTTAAGTCATCATTCTAGCCCTTACAGATGGTATACAACATTATCGATCCACTTGGGGGCCCTACATATGATCTGCTTGGATTTTAATGGGCCACCCCCTTGGTCACCATGTTTGGAGCCTACTCTCTCACTTGCCAGAATTTAGACTCCACTAGGCCTCTTCAAGAGCCCAACGATTCATTGTATCTGCTATTTTTCCTCCTTGAGAGGCATATCTTTGTATTATGGAGTTATCATGGTGGGCTTGCAACCAAGTCATGTCATTATTGTACATTATTTTATTATTTGGGGCTTAATTAGACACATCGAACTCTTAAGGAAGAATATAAATTGATGAGAGCTCATTTGAATCTCATCATCACTTGGATTTGGATCATTTGTCCTTTTGGAAATTTCGTTGGGCCTTTTCGTGTATGAATTGGAGATTTAATGTATTTTGATGTTTGGAAGAGCTTAATTTCTTGTCTTAGAGTTTCAATTTTCTTGCATCTTGATGATTGGAATAATTTTGCTATATGTGTGAGTACCTTTTCATGCTTATTTTGTAATTTTGTCTCATGAAATTGTCTATGAAATATTTTCGTTCATGAAGCTGCTCTTTAGCTTATGTGAAGTTGGTGGTCTTGTCTTTGTGAGGAATTTGTCATATGATCAATGTGAAGTATGGTGAATTATTGTCCAAAGGGTATATGATTGTTCATGATTTACCTTGATAAGCCATCATTTGCAAAATAAAAGAAGTATAAATTTCCTTTAGTAAACTGGTTGTTGCTTGGGCCATATGAAGTCGCTGGGGAACTCCTTGATTGGAATTAAGCCTATCTAAGCATTGATCTCACTTGACTCCATTCTCCCAATTGGATAGACATTGGTCTAGTCCTAAGGTGATCAAAACAAATATTCTTCTCACCTCCCTTCCCTCTTTCTAAGTCCAAACCTAGTAGGCCTCCTTGGACATCATCTAGAATCATTTCTAGCCATTGAAAATAATTGAAAACTGGTCAACTACTGCGCTAGGGTCTTCTTGAGAGGTCCTCCAAATTTGAGGTTGATCCCACAGTGGAATCTCAAGATAGTTCAAACCCTAGCTTGAAGACCGTTCTCATCCCTACATTACCTTTGGTTAGCAGTTTCATTAAGGATCATAGTATTCAAATTTCAAGTCAAATCTTATTCCTTTGATCATATTCTCCTCCTTAACTTGTCAAGATCATCCATTTGTTGCTCCAATCCAAACCCTTGACCTCGTTCAGACCCACTTGGGCTTCTTTGTGGTTCCACTGCATTATAACTTCAATTTCACAAAGATCACTTAGAAACCCTAGTCTTCTAGGATTCCTTGATCTTGGGCGCTTCTTTGCAAGTAACACTCCTCAAACCCTAGGTCTAAGCATCCTCTTAGCCCTTCTAAGAAAGCCATCCATCTTGCTTCATTAGCAAGCCCATTATTTAAGCCTCTCTTGTGAATAGGCTTTTGGAATCACCCCACATCCTATCATTGATCCATCTATTCTAGTGATTCCTCTCATACCGGGGCTCCTCCCATCGGTGAAAGTCTGTAAAGAGCAGGGAGCTTTAGCTGAGGTGATAATGGACTATCATTCATTGTTGCCACTTGATCTAGTAGTTGCTCTATAGGAAACCCTCCTAGGACCCTTACTAGTTTGAGCAATAACAGGCCTTAGTAATGCACCTTTCACACTTCAAAGTTTGATGAATTCCATTTTCAAACTCTCCCTTAGAAATTTGTGTTAGTATTTTTTGATGATATACTAATATACACCAAATCTTATAAGGATCATGTTCAACATGTTGACAGGGTGCTCAAACTATTGGAGGAGAAACAATTGTATGCAAAAACGTCCAAATGTTTCTTTGGAGTACAAGAGGTGGAATATTTGGGTCATATTGTATCTCATGATGGTGTTCAAGTAGATCTTAACAAAATTAAAGCCATCAAGTAATGGAAAATCCAAACAACCCTAAAGCATCTTCGAGGATTTCTCGGGTTGACAAGGTATTATCGCAAGTTTATTAAGAATTATGGGAAAACATCAACACCTCTAACAACATTACTGAAGAAAGATGTAGTTTTTTGAACTCCATAAGAAACTAAGTCCTTTCAACATCTTAAAGAGGCAATGTGCCAAGCTCCGGTTTTAGCTACTCCAGACTTCAAAAAAACCTTTATGGTGGAATGTGATGTCTCAAGAAATGGAATTGGTGTTGTTTTAATGCAAGAAGGAAGATCCATTGCTTTTGAAAATCGTCCAATAAAGGGAAGGTATTTACACAAACCTATTTATGAGAAGGATATGTTGGCAATACTACATGACCTAAAGCAATGATGCCCTTACCTAATGGGAAGACACTTCAAGGTAAGAACATATCATAATAGTCTTAAATACTTTCTGGAACAAGGATTATCTTCAGAAGAGCAACGGAAATGGGTCACTAAGATGTTGGATTCTGACTTTGAAATCATCTACAAAAAAGGGAAGCAAAATGTTGTTGCGGGGATAGTTGGGTTGGAGTATCTTCTCCAGAGCCCAGGATACGCAATAGAGAGAGGCAGAGAGACACTAGAAGGGTTGACGCTGGGCCAGAAGGGCCCACGCAGAGCTTGACGCTGAGCCAAAAGGGCTCACTCAGAGACAACACAGTCATCCATAGCAGAAATCCGAGTTTTGCAGAGAAGCTGACATTTCTGAACCAGGAGGGTTGGAAACTGCTCTAGAAGGCAAGACGTTTCCAAGTTGAGCTGATGTAGGGCCAACACAGATATACCCAGGCACAGTTGGTTCAGCTGCTGGAACAACCGGGAATTGCCGTATAGAGTGAGGTAATCTCACTAAGTTTTTCTGCCAGTTTATTCGCTTTGTAATTGGTTTGCCAAAAGGGCATCCAGAGTTGTATTCATAAACTACTACTTAATGATATAAAATGCTCAGAGCTGCTGCACCTGTTTTCCCACATTGGGTTTTTCCAGGGACATTTGTCCAAAAAATATTGTCACTTGTGTGGATTTTTCTCTATTGTTCTGTTCTTGTTTTGGGCAAATTAATTAATTAAGTGAAGGTTGCAATTGTATTAGCTTCGATATTCGTTGTAAGAAGTAGTAAATAATTTGTTTCAGTAATTACAGATAGGAGAAGTTAAATCAGTTGCTGCATTAGTTGATTTGGGTGGGATTCTTGAATTTTCACATGGTATCAGACAGATGCAGGTGAAGCAAGAAGAATAGTTCCAAAGAACCCAATGCTGAGCAGAAGAGGGAGATCGAAAAAGCTGCAGGAGGCAGCAGTTCAAAACCCTAGAGGGTTTGCGCAGTCCTAGTCGGAGGGCTGACTTTCAAGGAAGTCTCTCCCTGAGAGAGTCGACAGAGGAGGACTCCTTGTTCGAAAGTTTGTCGGGGCAGAGGGAGCAGCGCTGAAGCCTTAGCATGAGGAGAAGCTGGTGGGACGCAATCTTTTCTGCAGGTCATTCTGCTGGGCAGAAAGACGTCATAAGAGAAGGAAGAAGCATGGTTGAGGGAATTTCTTCCTCAATAAGACTTCCCGCCAAGAAGTCCGTTTTCTTATTGGTTGAGCAGCAGCAGTAAGAACTAGGGAGGATATTTTTGACATATGTGACAGAGATGGCAAAGAGTGGATTGAGGGATCAGGACAGGTTGGACAGAGCATCCAACTATGTCATCTGGAAGGCAAGGATGCCGTTCCTTCTAGATGAGCATGCCCTCAAGACATATGTCAACAGTGTTGTGGCTGTGCCTACAGATGCAGATTCGTTGAAGAAGTACTAAACTGAGATGTCAAAGGAAAAAAGAATGATCCTCGACGGAGTGAAGGATCATGTTGTCTGTCACATCGCTAGCAGAGGGACTATTAAGGAGATGTGGGACGCATTGTCTACGCTATATCAGGGATCTTACGAGCAACGAAAGATGTGCTTGGAACAGAAACTGAGATCTGCTCAGATGCAGAAGGGGGAGCGTGTGTATCCATTCCTCACAAAGTTTCAAGAGACCCATGATGAGTTATTTGTTGTGGGGTCTACACCTCAAGACTCATAATTGGTTAGACTGGCCCTCAATTCTGTCTCAGATGAGTGGCAAGTCTTTGTCCATAGTATCCTGGGTAGGGCGACTTTACCAAATTGGGATGATATTTGGCCAACTCCCAAGCAAGAGGAGCTGAGGAGAGACTTGGTCAAGTGTAAGCTTGACGGAAGCAACAGCAGTGGGTCGAAGCCCAAGGAAGAGAAGGATAATGTAACCCTCGCATCGAAGGGACAACAAGAGCAACGGAGACGTAAGAAGGACGTCTTGAAGATAAAGTGCTTCAGGTGTGGTGAGATGAGTCACTACGCAACTCAATGTTCTCTTAGGAAGAAGGACAAAGATGAGAAGCACGATTTGATGGTTGCACCTGCGAAGATTGAGGAAGTGGAGTTTGCCATGATAGCCGAGATACCTCTATGAGGGAGGTGTCCTGATTTGGAGTTCTAGTTCGAAAGAGCTACTGATGTGCATGATCCTTGAGGAGCCCACCTCTTAGATCAATTCCTTGTTACGGTAGCCCAAATCAGAAGTAGCAGGATGGATTAGTGTCAGATGGTGTTGGGGAGTGTCAAAGAGATAGTTGCAGTGGCTAGGAGCAAAGCTGGCAACAGTGCAGATGGCACAAAGCAGTAGTCAGCAACAACACAGTATATTCAGAGGTTCAGCGCAGAGACTAGAACCAGTCAAGCTCCAACATTCACATGGTATCATACTGAACATAATTAGTTCAGTAATTTGGGATGTTTTTCCGTGTTGATGCAGTAGCAACAATAGTTTGCAGTGCAGTGGCAGTGCCAACAGCAAAACGGACGCAAAATTTCAGAGGGAGTTGCAGTACGGATGCAGTGTTGATAGTGGTAGGGTCAGCAACAGTACAAATGCAGCATTTGCGCAATGGTTGGTGGACAGCATGTCAGAAATCAACAACACAGAGGGAGATGTTACAGAACAAAGTGATGCTTCAGCAGGTTGCATTGCTAAAGCACATTCCTCGCTAAGAGGGAGTGTTGATTTTTGGTAGCATCAGATGTGTTCTAAGTCTCAAATTTTGCAGGTAGGTTTAGGCACATGTATTCCAAAGAACCCAAAAAGTGTTTTGGGAAATTCCACTCAGAAACCATTGTATTAAAATAATCAATTATTTTTAAAGGGACCCTAAGTCTAAACTTAGGAAAATAAAATAATTAAAGGGTATTAATATAAACTGTGGTTGTAACTTCTAGAAGAAGACGAGGATCAAGCAGAAATGATCTTAGCCATTGATTAGCTTCTAATTTGGATAGTTGAATGTCAACAGGGAAATTATTTAGGGAGGCTTGAGGGCCACTTAGAAAAACACATAGAGAGTGAGTTCACAAGTTCGATTTTCTGAAGCTAAGCAGAGGAGCTGCTGGGAGAATTTTGATAGTGAGCTGTTGTAGTGAGGGGCCAAGATAGTTGGGTTGGAGTATCTTCTCCAGAGTCCAAGATACGCAGCAGAGAGATGCAGAGAGACACCAAAAGGGTTGACTGTTGATTTTGGGTAGCATCGGATGTGCTCTAGCCTTGAAAATTGGTGGAGAGGCTAAGGCACACGAGATCTCCAAGACCCAAAAATTGTTTGGAGAAATTCCACCCAACTGAGGAGTTATTAAAATAATTAATATTTTTAATGGGTTCCTAAGTTTAAACTTAGGAAAATAAAAATATTAATGTGTATTAATAAAATATAGGTGAGAAAGTTCTAAGTGATGAGGATCAAGCTAGTTCTAATCTTAGTTGTTGATTAGGGACTTAATCTCGGTCGTTGATTCGTCAACAGGAAAAGTATAAGAGGCTTCAGGGTTAGTTGGAAACACACCAAGTGATCAAAGAATTCGATTTTCTGGGGCAAGGTTTGCTTAAGAAAACGAGTTAGTGATCAAAGTTACAGTGAGGGGAAATTCAACAAGGGATTTTCATCTGATGCTGAAGAATACATAAAGAGAGGCAGCACAGTGCTGAGAGGACGCAGGTGACGCAGAAGCCGTAGAGGCTGGCGTTGGGCCTCAGAGGCAATGTTGGGGAGATTCTATGTGGCAGATTGGGAGCGGATCAGCAGATCCTGAGCCGAGAGAGGGTGACACAACTCCTGGAGGAGTGACACAGTTCCAGAGTAGTGCTTGGAGCAGCTTTCGCTATACAACATAGGGAACAACCGGAGTCCCTATGGGGTTTGATCATCTTATTGCTGATTTGCTGGAATATCTGTCTCGAGATAGAGATACTACTGCTGAGGATATTCTCTGTTGGGTGAGCCATTTCTGGCACCCTAGTTGTATTCATGAAATCTACTTAATAATATGAACCCTCTATATGCTGCACCGGTTTTCCCGAATTGGTTTTTTCCGGGGATGATTGTCTAAAAATAATGGTGTCCCTTGTGTTACTGTCTCTGTTTATTTCAGTGCATTATTTGTATATTGGTGAAGGCTACAATAGTGTTTACTTCGATGTTTATGCAATTAAATAACTTGTTAATGTAAAGAACAAGTAGGAGATTATAAACCAATAATTGCAGTAGGGGTTTCTAATGTGTTAGATTCAGGAATTTTCACATTGACGCTGGGCTAGAAGGGCCCACACAAAGCTTGACGTTGAGCCAGAAGGGCTCACGCAGAGATAGTGTAGTCATCCAAAGAAGAAATCCGAGTTTTGCAGAGAAGCTAGCATTTCTAAGTCGGGAGGGCTGGAAACTGCTCCAGAAGGCAAGACGTTTCCCAGTTGAGTTGACCCAGAGCCTTTTGAAGTTGGCGTAGAGTCAACGCAGAGATAGCCGAGGACAGTTGGTTCAACTGTCGTAACAGCTGGGAATTGCCGGGTAGAGTGAGGTAATCTCACTAAGTTTTTCTACGAGTTTATTCTCTTTGTAACTGGATTGCCAGAAGGGCATCCAGAGTTGTATTCAAAAATTATTGCTTAATAATATAAAACCCTCAAAACTGCTACACCAGTTTTCCCACATTGGGTTTTTTTAGAGACATTTGTCCAAAAAGTGTTGTCACTTGTGTGGATTTTTCTCTATTGCTCTGTTCTTGTTTTGGGAAAATTAATTAATTAAGTGAAGGCTGTAGTTGTATTAGTTTCGATATTTGTTGTAGGAAGCAGTGAATAATTTGTTTCAATAATTAACAAATAGGAGAAGTTTAACTAGTTGTTGCAGTAATTGATTCAGGTGGGATTCTCGAATTTTCACAGTGTGGACACTCATTCAAATGTTGCAACAAGATCCTAGTACACCAGATATCTTTATCTAGTAAAATGACTCATTATGGTACAAAGATCATTCACATCAATGTAAGAATCCCCAACTCAAACAAAATATTCTTTTGGAATTGCACACCTCTCCTTTAGGAGGGCACTTAGGATTTTTAAAAACATACCACGGGGTCAAGAAGGAATTATTTTGGGATGGCCTTAAATCTGATATTCAGAAGTTTGTGTAGAATGTTTGGTTTGCCAACAAAATAAAGTTGAAACAATTAAGACCCCAGGTCTGTTACAACATTTAGCTATTCCAAGTCAACATTGGGAGGCCTTAATGGATTTTATCACAGGTTTACCCAAATTTGAAGGAAAGAGTGTCATCATGGTGGCAGTTGATAGACTTACCAATTATGCACACTTTTGTGCATTATCTCAACCTTTTAAAACCAGTATAGTTGCTACTGCATTTATGGAAACAATTCAAAAGCTACATGGAAACCCAAAGATTATTGTAAGTGACAAAGATCCCACTTTCACTACAAATTTTTGGACGAAATTATTTTCTTGTCTTCATACTCAATTAGGTCATAGCTCATCTTATCATCCTCAATCTGATAAACAAACTGAGATAGTTAACAGATGTTTGGAAGGATATCTTCATTGCTTTGTATGTGATAAACAAACACAATGGGTTAAGTGGTTACCTCTGGCTGAATGGTGGTATAACACTTCCTTCCATACTACAACAAAATTGACCCCATTTATGGCACTTTATGGATATCATCCACTGTCTAGCACATCATATTTAAGAGAAAATTCTAAAGTTCAAGCAGTGGAAGATCACATTGAGTATCAACAACAAGTTCTCCAATTCTTAAAGTATAACGTCACTCTGATACAAAATTGAATGAAAGAAAAGGCAGGTCAACATCGCAGTGAAAGAAGTTTTGACGTAGGCGACTGGGTATTTTTACGGCTACAATCATAAAAACAAGTGTCCCTCAAGCAAGCTAAAAAGGATAATAAATTATCACCCAAGTACTATGGTCCTTACAAGGTGTTGCAAAAGATTAGTACTATGGCATACAAATTAGAGTTGCCTACATCTTCTCGAGTATAGCCAGTTTTCCATGTTTCATGCTTAAAGTAGGTTATCATTGACAAGCTCCCATTTCAAACAATATTTCTAGAACTTGATGAGGAAGGAAAAATAATATTGGACCCTGAAGCAGTCACGGAAACAAGAACCCGATAGCTATGGAATCGATCAATTTCAGAGTATCTCGTTAAGTGGAAGAACTTACCCATTGAAGATTCCACATGGGAAGATTAGAATTTCATACAGAAGCATCCAGAACTACTCAAGCATTGAGGACACCACTTTTTTGAAGGAGAGGAGCATGTTAGGTCCCTATAATACTAGTGTAGCCCCCTTATTGTTATTGCTGTGCCCATGAAGCCCCCATATTATTATTGTTGTGCCCCATAGAAGCCCACTATTGTTAGTGTTATTCCTTTACAATATTATTATTATGTAAGCTTTGATTATATTGGGACCCCTTAGATTCCTATATATACCAAGGAGGTCTTGTCATTTGTATCATTCAAGAATTGTTCATTTATGTGATGTAAAGGAGGTTGCCCCCTCAAAGAGGTTAATTTTCAACTCACTGATCTATCTATTCTTCTATTTGTGATCTGGTTGCTTGATAGAGATCATAGTAGCATAGTAGAAGCACAGGATGTTTTCGTTACAAGTATCAGGAGAATACGAGATTGTATACAACATGGATCAGTTCAACTACAACATGTTGCCACAAATTAGCAGGTAGTAGATATACTCACAATGGCCTTGGGTAGGGCAAAGTTTGTCTACTTTAGGGAGCAGATGGGAGTAGTGGAGAACCCCTTTCTCGCTAAGAGGAAGTGTTAGTTTTTCGTTTGGGGTACAAGTGGGCAGGCGTCCTAGTCTCTGTGGTGTCTAAGAGGATAAGGAACATGAGATCTCCAAAACCTAGAAAAGGTTTCGCGAGAAAAGACTGAGAGACACCTCAATTAAATTTGTTAGCCATAATTAAATATCTCCTAAGCTTAACTTAGGAAAACTGGTTGATTAAAGTGAATTAATTAAGGGAGTTCGATTTTGCTCTAGGGACTTCTGGAAAAGTTAATTGACAGAGTCAAGATCTTAGCCATCGATTGAGATCTGATCATGGTCATTGGTTGCCCAACAAGAGATTATAAGAGCAGGTTGAAGGGTTTGGAGAAGACAGTTAATTGAGAGAACAATTCAAATACCTGATTGCATTATTCAACAAGGCTGCAAATGAAGCTAGGGAAGCATCAGAGGCAAGGGATCAACAGATCCTAGAGGAGACTTCTTCATTATTTTCCAATGTCTAGGAGACAGGAAGAGGAGGCCGTATTCAACTAGTGCGAGTAGCAAGTTGAGAGTGCGAGTGGCAGAGGAGCTTGTTCAGTGAGAGTGGTTGGATCTATCATCTGAAGGCAAAGTGAGTGGGCCTAGCATAGTCCAAGAATCAGGGCAGCTTGTTGGAGGGAGGTTGCAGAGTCTGAATGGAATTCCAGGGCAACAATGCGCATTTCCAGCCAAGAAGTGTGAATAGCCACGAAGTGCAAGTTTGCTGGGAGAGGTAAGATCCAGTTGTAGAGGGAGACAATTAGTCTCCAAATTATTTTGCCTAAGGAGATCAATATTTGTCAGAGGTTTGCTAGTGAAAGACAAGCAGTTGTAATTTCTAAAATTATTGAATAATAATAAAACCCTCATCTGCTGCACTAATTTTCCCTTTGGGGTTTTTCTAGGGACATTTGTCCAAAAATAATGGTGTCATAATTTTTTGTGTGTGCATATTTCTCAGTTCTGTATTTTTATCTTCCACAACGTATTTTTATTGTGAGTACTGCAATAGTGATTTAATTATTATTTTCCAAATTAATAATTCATAAGACAAATAATCTCTTGTAGATAGAAGATTAAATTCCAATTTATTGCAATCGTGGATATTTCACATGGAGCACTTCACATGTGGACTTGTCCAATGATTAGTTAAGTGAATTGAGATAGTTATTTATGGACATTGTCCACTTTAACATTGTTGGCTTTCCTCAACCTATTCTATTTTAAGGGAGGAGAGAGTCTTTAGTTATATTCATATTCACATCATCTTGTCTTAGAGACGTGGGATTTTATTAGGTCATGTGTATCTTGAAGATGAACTTGCCTTGAATCTTTGTACTTGTTTTTATAGAAGGGAGGAAGGTTCCGGCATTTGTGATAGGAAATTCCAATGGGAGACTTGAAGCGCCAAGGTTTGTGAGAGGCAATTCATCAAGGACACTTGAAGTGCAAGGGTTTTAGTCTTTGTGTGAAAAAGACATAGGGTGTGTGGCAAAGAAACCCTAGAAGTCTTGAAGAACTTTGCTTGGAGAGCCTGTATGAGGCAAGCTTGGCGAAAAACCAATGATGGACTTGCTACCGTTGATGCTAATATGTTGTGGAGCCTTTGATATGGCTAGATAGCTTGGTGGGATGTCTTGCTAGGAATTTCTATTGCTGATTAGGGTTTGCTATTGATGGTAGATACACTAATGAGAGTTTTGGAGAACATCTGAGAGTATAAGTTTGTGATAAGTTTAACGGACCATCCTGTACCCTCTTGTGATAAGCTGTTGGTATGTACTTGTAGCTTCATTATTATGTATATATGAAGAGAGCTTTTCCGTAGAAACTTTGTGCACTTGCAGGCAGATTTATGGGTATAATAATGCTCGTTTGGTGATTTGACAAACATAAAGAAGCTAAGCAGGCAGATTTATGGGTATAATAAATCTGCTGTAATTAAGTAAATTTCAGATTTGTTATATGTGGGGATTTCTGCCCAAAGTGCTGGAAAAATATTTCCCTTGAAGTGTAATTGTTTGGTGTTCATTTTCTTGGGCTGCCTTGCATATTTTGATGGACAGAAGTGAACTATATACTGCCGTAATTTATATTTTAAATTCAGCCGTAAGGCTGAAAGATCGTAGGAAACAAATCTGTGGAACTTCAAATTTGAGGTGATTTTGGAATTTGCATTGAGCAGCGTTTTTGCGAAATTTCCGCAATTTTCCACTGATTTGCATGGTTGATTCCTGAGTCATAGTTATACTTTCATCAGTTGGAGCACTTTGTTAGGGAGGTCTTTTCTTGGCAGTTGGAGTGACCAGCTGGAGGATTCTATTATTGATCATTTGCTGCACTTTTCTTGGAGGATATACGAAGAATGGATCTCCAGTATTTTAGATGCTTAAACAAGTTTTTGAACTCCCAAGGTGACCAAACCCAACTTTCAAAAACAACCATTGCAATTTGGAGCCTTAATAATGAAAGCGCAGCAACTGAAAGAAGCGCAGCACGTCTCATAATCGTTGCACTGGTCGTGATGTTTGTTGAAGAAAATATAACTAGGTTTGGTCCTCATAAATGTAATTTTGATCTTTGTATTTGTAAAAGAAAAGAAATATTATTTTGTAAATTATAAAATGAGTTTCTTGCTCATTACATAGGTCCAGTACATGTTGAAGTGCTATAGGAAAGTCAAAGAGTCAACAAAAATGTTAAAGAGCTCTTCTTGAGCATATATGTAATGTATATGAGTCAACCTAGTGTCTAGATCAGCCCTCCAAGACAAGTACAATCCTCTTGAAGAAGGCAGCAAGCAAAACGATGAAGAAAGCAGTTATGTCAGCCTCAAAATGTATATAAATATCAAGTCGGCTCACATATGGAGAGACAATGATTCACTGCAATCCGAGCTCTGACTGCTAGCTCCAAGCGAGCCATCCAAACAACGTTTGTGCATGCCTGCGTCGCCATAACACAGTCCCTTCCATACTTTGCCTGAAACAACTTCTACTCGAGCCGTCCTGTTTGCTGTTGACTGAGAAACTGTCTCTCCGACACTCTGGAAAATCTTTCTGGCCTTTAGAACTGACACCCAACTTCTCTCTAGCAAAATCGAATTGCCTCTGGGGGGCACTGAACAACAGCCTTCCTCCAGCAAATTGATCCAGTAGAAGGGATGACGCAGTCTCCTAGAGTCAAGACGCTGGCCCAAGCAGGGATTGCACTGGGATTTCACAGTGTTTGCCGGAGTCAGGCAACTTAGTGGATTAGTTATGACTTGCAGAACAAAGTAAACCCTCATATGTATATCTTGCTGTCGAGATTTCCCTGAAAGGTTAGCCGGTGTGAGAGGCAACCTGTTGTACTCAAATTTTGCTTGCTTAATAATACAAACCCTCTATATGTTGCACCAATTTTCCTGCGTTGAGTTTTTCCAAGGACGTGTTGTCCAAAAATAATGGTGTCCCTTATGTGTTTGTCTCATATATTTTCAGTTTATGATTTGTATGTAAGTGTAGTCTGCAATAGTGTTTTTCATCACTGTTTATAAATTAAATAACTTGTTGAATGTAATAACAAGTAGGAGATGATAAACCAGTGTTTGCAGAAGGGTTTCTGATGTGTAGATTCAGAAATTTTCACATGGTATCAGAACATTGCAGATCATAGGATACTAAAGCCATCAACCAGGAGATCCAGCAAATCTATTGTAGAGAGGTAGTTGTCCCGAGTGACAACGTTGTTCCAGAGCCAAAGAATGTAGAGGAAGGGTGACGCAATGCAAAAAAGGTGATGTAGAGGTTCACGTAGTGCCTGCATCAACATTTCGATCCTGTAGAGGGTGACCCAGTACCTGAGAGGAGCTACGCAGTGACTGCGTCAGCTCTCTGGGCCAACGCAGAGCCTGAGAGGCTCAAATCAGTAAGTTATCAGGGCTGGAGGAGCAGAGCAAATTCGATCAGTGGAGCTAGTGAGACGTTGTTGCTGTTGGTGCAGAATAGTGTCTATGGAGACAAAGCTGAGGTAGAGGGAGTCACTGCCTTGATAGATTTCTAGCCAAAGAAATCTAGATCCAAGTTGCTGCAGCAAAGGAGGATTGGAGAGGAGTGATTCGCAATTTGGTCGAAGGATTTCCGTGAAGGAAATCAGGACTCAAAGGGAGTCTAAAGGAGCTTATTCCTTAGAGGATTTCTAGCGCCGAAGAAATCCAGTGCCGAGTCTTGCTGGATTAACAACAGGAGAGGGAGAAGAGAAACAGTCCTATATTTATTGAGCAAAGATGGCAGTCAATGGATTGAGGGATCAAGAAAAATTGGATGGAGCATCCAATTTTGTCATTTGGAAGGTTGGGATCCTAGCAGTCCTAGACAAGAATCGTATCAAGGACTATGCCTTGAAGGTAGTTGTTGTTCCGATCGACGCAGATCCGCTGAAGAAGTACGAGGAGGCACAGGCAAAGGCCAAATGCATGATTCTAGACGGGGTCAAAGATCATGTGGTCCCACACATTGCTGAGAAGGAAACAACAAGGGAGATGTGGGAGACGCTGACCACCTTGTACCAGGGGCCTTCCATTCAACGAAAGATGCTATTGGAGAATTAGCTAAGACAGTATCAGATGCAGAAGGGAGAAGAGATCGTTCCTTTTCTCCTCAGGTTGCAAGGGATTTGGGACCAACTGACTTCCATGGGGTCTACACCAGATCCTCAGTTCATGGTCAAGACTACCCAAATGCAATCATCGAAGACTGGGAGACATTTGTCCAGAGTATCTTGGGCAGAGCTTCTCTCCCCAGTTGAGAGAAAATGTGGGCAACTCTTCAATAGGAAGAGATCAGGAGGCTGACCAAGGTAGGGAGTAACGGCAGAGGAGCCCAGGTCAAGAAGGAGGAGGAGGAAGATGCAACTCTCACATCATCGGGACAACATGGGCATCAGGAAAGGAAGAAAAGGGATATATCCAAGGTCAGATGCTTCAGGTGTGGGGAACTAGGACATTTCGCCATGCAATGCCCCCGGACAAAGACTTGCCACTCCTCTAAGACACTGTTCAGTGCCAACTGTATAAGCTATGTTGGTTGAGGTGCCTCCCCAATGGCTGCAAGATGATCACGGACCTCCTGAATCCTGGTGAGGAAGGAATCTATGCCTTCACCCTTTTGCATCCTGATGCTTCTCCTGCAGGAACATCTTCCGCTGCTTGGAAATATTCTGATACATCTGGTCGAGAGTGCGCCACATCTCCTTGGTAGTGCCTTTGCCAGATATATGTGAAATTATATGGTCTTGGACTCCATCCAGGATCAACCGCTTCACCTTCGCCATCTCCTTCCTGTGGTCCTTCCACTGATTTACATCTTGAGGAACTGCCATTACATTATCTACAAAGTCTTTTAGGTCATATTCATCAAGAAGGAAGGACATTCTAGCCTTCCAGATGACAAAGTTGGAGGCTCCCTCCAACCTATATTGATCTCTAAGCCCAGTTGTGGCCATCTCTGAATCTGATTGAAAATCTCCCTCTTCCTCTGCCTGGCTATTGAATCTTCTATTCGCACTCCCTTCTGGAGTGAGTAAAAAAAAACTGCCTATAGCTACTGCAAATTGCAACTAGAAAATCAAATTTCTAGACTAGAAACCCTCTGAGAGAAATTCTCTCAGTATGTGCCTTTCTCTTCCACCCGATGCTAATTCTGCAATTGCAAACTATTGCAAAACCCTTCTGCGCCCAAACAAGGAATTTGCTCGGTGAAAATACTGGATTGCTGCTCCCTCTGCCTGCTAAAATCACTCAATTTGGAAAGTCTAATTTTTCTGCCTACTCGCACTGAAAAATCAAACTTGCTCGAGCAACTCACACTGCCTGACTTAGGCTCTATGCTTTCCCCAAAAACTTGTCCTGCTATTCCATTTGAACAACAAATTTCTGCCTCCGCTTCTGAGCTTCCCTGTTTGATCAAAGTAGCTCTGATACCATGTGAAAATTTCAACTATTGCAGCAACTGGAAATTATTCTTCTAATTGTAAATTAATTAACAATTTATTTGCCCACACAAATAACGAATAATTCACAACTGCAATTTCACCAAATTAGATTCTGCGGAAGATATACTGGAATCTAAGAAAATACTGGTACACACAAAAATTTGACACAGTTATTTTTGGACAAAAGTCCCCAGAAAAACCCAACTCAAGAAAACCAATGCAATAGCTGAGGGTTTTTATTATTAAGTAGCAGTGAGAAATTCTGAGTACAACTGGATGCCAAAAGCTGGCAATCCTACAAAGAAAAATATTGGCAAAAATCTAGTGAGGAATTTTCCTCACCGCGCAAGTAATCCAGGCTTTGATTGCTAGCACCAAGTGAGTTGTCCAAACAACTTTTGCGCAGACCTGCATCACCCTAGGGCAGTCCCTTCCACGCTATACTTGAAACAACTGCTACTCGAATTGTCCTGTCTATTGCTAACTAAGAAACTATCTCTCCGACACTCTGGATAATATTTCTAGCCTCTGGAACTGAAACCCAACTTCTCTCTAGCAAAATCAAATTTCCTCTAGAGACTTCTGCGCAACCCCTGTGTCAACCTCTATGTGGCTATTTTTGCCTATTTGCAAGCTACTCTCCAGAACTGGAATCTGTTCCTTCGAACTCACTGTCCCTATTTTTTTGGAAGTGGGGAAGCGGAAGCATCATTTTCCAAAAATCTAGGAAGCAAAGCGTCTGCTAGATATACATATTTTTTTATATTTTTTTGCATTTATACTCAAAGCAAACATCCCAAATACCAAATTAATTGTAGAAGACATGAAAACATGCATATTTTTGCATAAATCAAGATAGATATGACAGACATGATTCCATTCTAGTTACTAGTATGTATAACAACCATCTATATTTTCGCTATTACAAACATACATCAAATTTTTAAGCATATTATAAAACATAAAACATAGAGCATATTGTGATTTATCTAGCAAGTGAGCAACTGTCAACATTTGTCATGTCCAAAATTCAAATAATAACGCTTACAAAATATGTCACTTGGTCACCGCCAAGACAAAAAAGGTTCAAAATTCAAATTCAAATTCACAAGCCTACAAGTCTAATGAGTAATCTATGACAAAAGTAATAGATTGCGAATATATCTACTAATCTCTCCTCCTTCCACCACGAAGAGAATGTGACGGCGGGCCTCCACGTGGTGGCGGGCCTCCATGTGGTGGCAATGAAGAAGATGGTGCCTGTGGAAGTTGTGGCATTGGCACTGAAACTGATGAAGAAGAACCCACTGTTGTTGGTGTTGAACCATGGAACCTAGGAACCAAGCGACTAGATGGGGGTGGGGGTGGCATATCAACACGATCATCATCATCCTGGAATCGCTCAAAAAATTCATGCAAAAAAAAAACACTAGTTAACAAAAAAATTAAAAACATGAATTAGAGAAATGCTTTATAAGGAAAAAATTGGAAAATTCATGCCACAATGGACATTCCTAGATAAGAGCATCCTCTAATTGCTCTAATCGCAACACTCCATCCTCCAAATTGGGCTCCTCTGGATTCTTGTCCCAAATCAACAGGTCTTTATTAGACTTTGCATCTTCACAGTAATGGGACAACAATCGGAAGTTGTAATGAACATAAACCAAGCTCTCTGCCCGGTCTAAACTCAACCTGTTCCTTTTAACACTGTGGATGAAAGAATAAGAGCTCCAACACCTCTCTGCAGAAGAAGTGTTTACCACCTGTGATAGCACCCGCAATGCCAAAGTCTGTAGACGTGGAGTACCCCCTCCATGCATGTTCCACCACTCAAGAGAAGAAAAAGTCTCTCGATCTTTAATTGCATGCATGCTCCCAAATGGACCAGTGTTAAGCGTATAGTTGCTCACCTGTCACCGTACCAATGCAGCCTCCTCATTAGGGATTAATTTACTCAATGCAGCCATATATTTTCTGTGAACCTCTTGATCTTGGTGTGGTTTTCTCCTGCTTCCCCCCCCCAGGTGCTGGTGTTGAAAGCCATGATGGATGATAGTATTTAGGTGTCAAAACATATGCTAATGCATGCAATGGAACATTTAGCATTTCCCATTGGTTTTCCACCTCTACACGAATATAATTGTATAAGTTGACATCTCTACGCTCAACAATGTCTTTAATCTGCCCCAACATGCTATCCATTTGCTCATACACCCCCCCAATTACTGGTCGATCTGAATCTGCAAACTTGATCATGTAATAAATTGGTTTGGTGAATTGCAAAACATATTTAACCTGTGACTAAAAGTAAATGTCAAGAACAGTGTCCTTGACTGCATTAGCACCATCTCTGTCAGTGTTAATTTCATCCCATGGTTCAGCACACACCAGATTAGTTAAAGCTTGTATCACCTTCACTAGCCGCCTAAAGCTGAGGTAATAACTGGCAAATTTTGTCTTTGCAAGTTTAAGCAACTGCAGCTTGGAGTAAGTGCCATAGAAGTAGTTTACCCTTGTATGCCCTGTGATGAATTTAATGAGTTGCTTCCCTTTCCTGTAAAGCTCAGTAATCCACTCACATTCTTTGTGCTTCACAATATCATGCATCAAAAGGTTCAATGTGTGAACCAGGCATCCAGACCAAAACATGTGTGGATGAGTACGCTCAATAATTTTTCCTGCTGCCTTACAATTTGCTACATTATCTGTGATCACTTGAACCACATTATTCGGACCAACATCTTTGATTGATTGCAATAGGATATCTGCAATGTTTTGTGCAAATGCACTGATGGAGGAGTCATGACATGTAATAAATATTGCACCACAAGAAAAAACACCAAGAACATTTATCAAATGTTGGTTTCTAATATTTGTCTATCCATCTGATACAGTGGATACCCCAGAATCTACCCACTAATTTGTAAAACATGTCAAAGCTCTTTGAACCTTAGCTTTTTCTCTTTCTAATAACACTGTTCTAGCTTTCTCAAAGTTGGGGGCCTTGTATCCTTTTGGGGCTTTATTGATTGTCTTTACCATTTCATGCCAATAGGGAGAGCGAAGCACATTGAATGGTACACCGCAAGCACAAAGAAAACAGACTATCTTTCCATCCACATCATCCCTCCCAACAACATTAAGGAAATCCCCTATTGTTCTTCTACCTCTAGAGCTTGCAGAAGTACCATGAGGAGATGAGCTACCAAATTTAGAGGTTGCACTTGATTCAGAATGAGTTTTTTGTTTCTTGTTTTTTTGTTGTGCAGCTTCCTTTATTTGGATGTATTTTCTTCTTTGTTCAGATGAAATGTTTGGGCAAATTTGTATCCCACAGGACTCTTTTTATCATCACTGTCCAGCGCCCCACAAAGATGCCTCCTCACACGGGTATATGAACCACTATATGGTTTTCCTCCATGACTACCATGAGGGCACACAAATTTGTAGCTTTCACCACTCTTTCCCCCATCAAGTTTGGTCACATAGTTCCACAAGGGTGTTAATGCAGCTTTCCCCTCTAGTGTTTCAATTTCCCCTTCAGGTTCATCCCCTTCCTCTTCAAACCCTTCCTCCTCATCATACATTGGGTCACTCATATTGGGACCACTGTCTTCTTGTGTTTCTTTCCTTCTATTCATACTCCTTGCCATCATTAAAACCAAGAGTGGAATAATACATAGAATCCAAAAGAACACCATCTTGGAATATGGATATAGGTGGTGGACAACCTGCAAGTAAAGGAGCAAGTAGAAACAATGGGAAAGAGTAGGAGAGGGAGGAGAAAAATACAAAAAAAATGTCAAAAAAATAAGGGAGTTTGGGGTTTGAACTTACCTCTTTAGCTCTTGTAGATGAAGTCCTCCAAGCTCTTGCTCCAAGCTCCTCCTCCATTCCTCCAAACTCTCCTCTCTTCTCCTCTCCTTTTCTCTTTTCTCTTCTCCTCTCCTCTCTTCTCTTCTCCAACTTTCATAAACTCAAAGTGAGCAAATGAGGAATGAATGGGGGCTTTATTCCCTTCATTCCTCACCCTAACCTCACCCTAACCCAAGGTGGACCCACCCCCTTTATGCAAAGTCACCTACAATTAAAAAAAAAAAATCGCATTTTTAAACATCACGGCGCTTTTCTGGAATCGTATGGGAAGTGTACGCTTCGCCCTCCAAAGCGCCACGCTTCGTACGGCCGAAGCACCGTATGAAGCGCTCTTCGGAGGGACGCTTCCGAAATTTCCAGGAAGCGTCTAAAACAGGCGGAACCGCGCTTCCGAATTTTGGAGTCGTGCTTCAGGGGATGCTTCCCGTACAAATCCGTACGGGACGTGCTTCGGGGCTTAGATCCGGGGGGGGGTGGTTTACTGCAACATTGGCTTTGCTTGATTTTCACAACCATTCACCTTCGAGTGTGATGCATCAGGTGAGGGCAGTGTTGTAATATTGTCACAGGGAGACCACCCTATGACTTTTGAGAGTCAGAAGCCCCTTAGTCATGAGAGGCTATACTCTATCTATGACAAGGAGATGTTGGCCATTATGCATGTATTGGCCAAATTCCGATAGTACTTGGTGGGCAACAGGTTTAGAGTGAAGATTGATCATAATAGTCTTTGACACTTTTTGGAGCAGAAGGGCCTCAATGAGAGGCAGCAAGAGTGGGTTAGCAAGATTCATGCCTACGATTTTGACATAGAGTATGTCAAGGGCACGCTGAACATAGTGGCAGATGCCCTATTCAGGAGGTCCGCGACACTTTCACTCATGAGCATCTAACATGATTGGAAGGCACAACTTTTAGTGGAGTATTCCAAGGATTGACAAGTGTTTGAGATCTTTGATGGTACTCATGGGGATGAGCGCTACTAGGTGATGGATGATGTCATTTACTACAAAGGGTGCATATATCTATTCCCAGGTTCACAGTTGAGGGGGAAGATTTTCCATGCGACACATGAATTGCCATTATCAGGACACCAGGTGTTCCTGAAGACTTATAAGTTATAGGGCAGTTAGGGAGCGCTTCACTTGAAGGGGCCTTAAGGGGGATGTGTTGAGGCATGTGCAGGAGTGTGAGGCCAGCCAAAGGAACAAGGGGGAGTTGACTCATCCCGCTAGGTTACTGCAACCACTTCCCATTCTTAAGGGGAAGTGGGAGAGCATTTTGATTGACTTCATCACAGGACTTCCTTTGGTGTAGGGTCGTGACTGTATATATGTAGTGGTGGGCCAGTTGACGAAGTATGCCCACTTGTTTGCTATCCCCACCAGGTACACTGTTTCGCAAGTTGTAGAGCTATTCCTTAGAGAGGTTTTCAGGTTGCATGATCTCCCCAAGACCATAGTCAGTGACAGGGACAGTCACTTCATGGGGGCATTTTAGGAGGAGCTTTTCAGGTTGGGGGGCACAGAGCTTACCCCTAGTATCAGCTACCACCCTCAGACATATCAACAGACCGAGATAGTTAATAAATGGCCAAAGGTATAGTTGCAGAACTATGTGACGGGGCAACAACGCACTTGGATGAGATGGTTGCAGCTAGGGGAATATTGTTACCATACTACCTACCATATGTCTTTTGGTATGTCACTCTTTCATGCTTTATATGGATAATGATGCTTTATCATTTGCTGACCTTGGTTTTGGAGACAACAGGGCCCCAAGGGCCAAATATTGCATACAAGAGAGCCAAAACATCTGTAAGACTCTCAAAGACACTGTGCCTTCCACCCAAAACCCAAAAAAAAATGTATGTAGATATGCATAGGGTTGAGAGACATTTTGAGGTGAAAGATTTGGTTTTCTTGCGTCTCTAACCATACGTCCATGCTGAAGCAGAAGGGGGCCGAGAAGTTACAACGACGTTTCTATGGGCCCTACAAGGTGATCAGGAGGATTGGTGAGGTGGCATATGAGCTAGAGTTTCCACCTAGAAGCAAGGTACACAATGTATTTCATGTGTCATGCCTCAAGAAGGTATTGGGACAACATGTGACAACAACTACTTAGTTACCGCCATTGGATGATGATGGGCATTTGATTCTTGAGCCTGAGGCTATTTTGGAGACCAAAATTGAGGAGAAGAGTTATCAAGGAGTTTCTAATCAGGTGGAAAAACCTGCTTAGTGAGGATGCCACTTGGGAGGGTGAACAGATACTTCAGCACCCATCACTACATTTGCTTGAGGGCAAGCAACATTTTGGTGGGGAGGACTGTAATATTCCCACTTAGCAAATATTGCTATGTGAAAACCAATTTTGCTCAATTTTGACATTTTTGGCTTTCAACTTAGGAAAAGTGGGTTAGGAGGACCCCATTTTGACTTTTGGAGGAAATGGCTTCCTAACATAAGGAAAGGGGAAAATTTAAAGAGAAGTGGAAGGTGGGGACCACTCCCAAAAAGGGTAATTTGTACCCCCTTGAGCAATTCGACTTGGTGAAGAGGGAGAAGAAGGAATTCGACTTGGGGGACCCACTTGGATGAGAGATGTGGCAACAAGTTAAATTGGGAGAAGGAGCTTCATTTTGGGTCTTTTGCTGATTTGTGAATCGAACCCCCTTGTATGCTTGAGCTGTTGAGCCAAGTCTACACTGTGCTATTCAACACAAGCGATTTCCAAGCGGGAATTTCATCTCTGTCTCCAGTGGACTATGAGTACCACTCTAGAGGAGATTCCTTCACACTTCAGAGTTTCTCGGGGACCAATTTGCAGGTACATGTAGTCACTACTTGGAGTAGACTAGGCATAGAACATGAGTGCATATTTCTTGGGAGAGCCATTTTGGTGTTGAGTTGATTCCGGGATTTTTGAGGGTTGATTTCTTGGCGTATTTGCTAGAGATTCCAAATTGCAGGACTGATTTTGGGGGCTATTAACTAGGCTAAGTTTTCCATTATGTGCCTGCGCAAATGGAGTTCTGGGCTTGTGTAGTTCATAGAGAGGGTTGCATGTGGGAGAGGATTGGCAGGGAATTTGGAGCTGGGCTTTGTTAGGGGCTATAAGCAGGAGGATTGGAGGAATTGCTCAACATTTTGGAGGTGTTTTTGGCAGTTGATTTCTTGTGGAGTGAATTACCCAACTGGAGGAGGAGCTCACTAAAATTGGGGTAATTTCGGAAAGTTGGAACTAGGCCCAACATTTTCTAGGTCTTTCTCGGTTATTGGAGGGGAGTCCATGATTAATCTGGCCAAATTTTTTGAGCACTATAGAAGGCTCAAACAGGGGTCTCTTTCCAGCTAACAGTTGTAGATTTTTTGGGCCAGCGCAAAATCTTGAGGAGGAAGCACTTCATAGCATTAAAGCAACACATTTTCTTGCTTGGGATTTGTCCAACTTGTTTTAGCAAGCCCAGGTGCACATATTCCATACATTTGTACTCTCCTCTTGATAATAAAATCGCTGAGCTTGGCGCTTGTATATATATAATGTGTTATTCACTTATTTATAAATTTATTAGTGTATATATATACACACACACACATACGACATTTTCGCCAACATTTCCATTTTTGGGAGGTGATGTTTCTAAACGTACACGTTTCGGAAACTTCGAAATGTTTTAGCGCTTCATGCAACTTAGATTACAAGCCAACAACGATAGCTCAAAAAGTAAATCAAACAAGTGTTCTTAAGCCCACGCAAGGCTGACATGGAGGCCTAAAAGGGTAGCATTGAGGCCTCAAGTGCTAAGGATGAGAGTGAGGGTCTCAAAAATATTGAAGAAGAGAGATGTGCACTCCAAATGTTGCAAAACATCTCCAAACCCCTATTTGGGCTCTGTGAGCTCCAAATGGGTCTCATGGGTCTCCAAATGGCTCAAGATCAAGTCGATGCTCTATCAATGATGGCTAGAAGATGACACATGCCCTTCGATGTCTCCTTAGGAAAGACATAATCTCCTCTGGGACTTGGATCAATTGCCAAACGTTAGGTGCAATGTGTAGCTAGCTGGGCAACATTGTCCAAGTGCATCATCATCTTTGTATAACTTGGGCACGAACAAACAAGTGGTGGTGCAGAAGAATCCCATGGTGTGGTAATCAATGCTTTGCATGGTTGGAGGCCCATGGCTCTCAACACTCACCCCACAAATGCCAGTGTGATCCTCTGGGGGGCTTAGATCTCGTATAGGGAGACCAAGTCCAAGATGAGAAACCCACCTGCAATCTTGTATAAGATCCAATGCGTCTCATCACCCTCCAACACAAGGATTCATTAGTATAATTGAATAAGTAAGCTTGCTAATTAAGGGCAAAAGTGGACACTACATAGTGGCTTTCCCTTCTAAATGGGC
Source organism: Pinus taeda (assembly GCA_000404065.3). Taxonomy (NCBI): domain Eukaryota; kingdom Viridiplantae; phylum Streptophyta; class Pinopsida; order Pinales; family Pinaceae; genus Pinus; species Pinus taeda. The sequence continues at coordinate 69,809 of APFE030902109.1, read as the reverse complement.
TTTGAACATGTATTAGTGTTACCTTCCTGGGTAGGAGTGGCTAATGAAGGACCCCATTAAGGTGGTTTCAACCACTAAGGGAATGAAAAGTACATGGCACATCCATCAAATGGCAGATGTCATGTGAAATAGTGATAGAACAGTGTGGGGGAAAAAGGGGAGGCCCTAAGCCACATGCCACGATAAAGGGTAGTTGTGATGAGGGAGGTCCACACCTTGGGTGTATGAATGTACGAGGGATAAATTGTGGTACATGAGTTACCTTCACCTTTTTGTTTCCACCCTTCTTCATTTGCCTTTTGCCTTTTATTGATTTTTCT
>APFE030902109.1:32158-61876 GCA_000404065.3 Pinus taeda | reverse complement strand
TGGAAATTTACAAAAAAAATGAATGTTGTTGGAGGCCTTGTAATAGAATACTTCCAAATTTAATGAAATATGTGTTACCTAGGAGGTTGAATCCCATTATAGTGGTATTTCTTCTCATATTTACCATGGTTGGACAGTTAATTGGGTAGATGTCAGATGAGGGTGTTACAACTACTAGCTTGCTTGCTTCATAGAAGAATGTAATCGATGATTACAATAATTTTGAAGCTCAAGTTTTTTAGATAGTTCTTGATTTGGGTCCTTCATTTGAAGGGGAAGCATCAATGTAGGAATAGGTGCATCAACATCAATTACATAATCACAAGAAGGCCCAAGCATCAAACAAAGGATTGACTCGAGGGAGAGTAAATAGATTATGGTCAAGGCCTATTGGGTCCTTCGTTTTGGAGAAATTTTAATCAATGTTTGATATGAAAGAGCCACGCAGATAAGAAATGAAAGAAGGAAAAGTAGATGGTAAAAAAGGTCAGAAATCAGGAACAAAAAGAAGAAAACAACAAACAAAGAAGGAAATTAATTACATCACGACTTTCTAAGGCCACAAAAGAAGGATCAAGATGCCAAATTTGAAATAATCATGTGAAAGTTGACCAAAGCAATTGGATCAAGTCAAATGGGTTAAGATGCACTAAATAAAGCGAGCGCAGATTAGAGTGGAAGGAAAAATCTACATAAAGCCACATAGATCAAGTTGTAGGTAGCAATAGAGAGAGGGACCAACATGCTGTCAGAATGATATTTGAAGTCCCTATGTATAATGTGATGTAATTTGGCTTTGTTTAATTGCGAAGGAATTTTGAAATATCTTGGAAAATCTCTACAGATATGCATTGTAATAGCTTGATCTCGTCAAGTAATATAGAGAAGAGCGTTGTGGGGCCTCATTTATATGTGTATGTGATTGAATGATGATGTGTGTGTGTCCCTTTAAAAATTTTGAATTTCTTTATCAAGTTCTCTGTTATGCATCTAAATAATTTGCGCAAAGGTTGGTTGAAAATTTTTTAATGGTTATGAGATTGATTTATAATTTATATAATTATACAAAACCTATCACCGTCTAAATTACCCAAATATCATTGAAAGTCCCGACACACCTCGAGTGATACCTTCCTCCCACGTGAAGGATTGAAAATTTCGGCATTGTGCTAGACTACGAAAAATCATTTTCTTGGCACCCTGGGTCAAAACTTGGGTCAATACTAGAATTTTTCCACCAATAGTATGTCAATGACGAATTCTTGTTGCTATGTTCTCATGCCAGTGTGGGGCTCATGGAATTTTTTTTTTTAATGTTGGTTGCATGAGATAAAAAGTTAATTACCTGAATATGTAAGGTTGATCAACATTCTTCATATAATATGATATGCACTATTAATGAAGGAATATGTGTTGTGTATTTTCGTTGAGATGGTTGTATAATTATTTCGATGGTGTGAGGGACATGCAAATATTTGAGGTTGTTGGTATGTTCCTAAGTTTGGTTTTGTATGAATGCTAGATGTGCTCATATATGCTATTATTGTGTGTGATTCTCATTGTTTAACATGTTATGAACATCATGGACATATGTTGTTTGACTATGAATGATGAATGTACACATGAATCAATTACCATTGTTGGGATCCATTTTTTGGTATATATATTGTTAACGTGATTGAGTTTACAAAGTAATGTTAGCCATGTCTTGGCTTGATCTAGAGCCTCTAAGTATGCATGAGGTTAAATCAATGAGGTTTTGTGGCTATGTATGGCTCTTGACAAGTCAATGGTTGAGCAAAAATTGACTACAAGAAGAGTTTGAGTGATACCCATGAATCCTTAGGACTTCCAAGTATTAGTATCATATAGACCTCAAGTTGAGTTAAAAGGTTGGATAATTCAATATTATACATAGAAAAAGATATTGGATTTGGTAAGAACAGGGGGCTTAGTCTTAGTTGTGTCTTAATCACTTTTTAAACACTTAACTATGGTGATTATCATTATTATGCATCATTGCATCCTTAAAAAGTAATGTACATTAGTAGCCATGGAGACTTTGCGCTACTCATGGAAGGCATGGGGAACAATTAGAAATATTTCCTATTAGTAGACGAAAGTGAGTATGTCACATGCGACAAAGATATTTCTACGCATGATGGGAATGTCATGACATATGATAACATGAATATCTCTATTCTAGGAGATGGGAGATGCTTCTATTGGATGGAATCTCTTGAAGTTTTTTGATGAGAAAATACATATGCCCTATGGAACAGAGATGTGCCTCTATGGGATGGAAACCTTGATGACTACTGACATGAATATATACATTTTGGAGAATAGAGGTAAGTATATTCTAAGGGTAGCATAGGAATATGTCTATTCCCAGGAATGGGAATACATCACTTAACATGAAATTCCCAACTAATTGTGAATACTTATAATGTGGAATGATGAGGTTACGTGGATACAAGACGTGGGAGCTACTGACATGGAATATTAACAACATAACGGATGGAAGTTGTCATGTTCCCATTTGGATGATAAATCAAAAAAATCCACATGGCATGTGGTGGTTGTTTTGTGATACCACATGATGTGGGGGGTGTTAACACTCAGGTTGTTCCCTGCTTCCTAAAGGGAATACGGCCGAGGTAACCAATGACCAATCTTTCAGTTACAGGTCCTAGCCTACCTGTAACTAGAGAGGGCTCTCTCTTTAGGATTTAGCTTTATTTGGTGGATGATTTTAGGCTAGTTAAGGTGTGCTGTTTTGTTTCAGTTTGGTGGGTTGGTGAATTCAAACCAGAGCTAATGCATAATTTACTGAACAGTTTGGGCCATTGGGCAATGGAGTCCAGGTAATGTGCTACTGAAGAATGTTTTTGAAGGCAGAGTGTTGCTACAGAGCCAGATAGGCATCTGTGGAACAATTTCTTAGATTTATGAAATGAAGTTATGGAAATAGCGAGTGAAAGGCAATTAAGAATCTTTCACTATGCTAACAAAGGAGAAATGAAAGTATTGTTCAAGAGCAGTTAAGAATTCTTAAACAATATTCACAATGATAGAATTAGTTTAGACATGAGCAATTAAGAATTCATATCCATGGCTAATCCAGAAGAAAACATATTTAGAAATAGAGATTGAGCATAGGGTGTATTCAAACAAATCCTAAGCTATTCTTTTTCTCTATTTACTATGATTATGAAAAAATATGGATTATGGCATTCACAGAAAAACACATACACAGTTCAGAATAACTTATTGTTCCAGCAAATGACACAAGAATTCTGTAGCACAACAGAGCCATTCATTTCCACCTTCAGACAGCATAGGAACCAGGAACTCCACCGGCAATTTTTATTGTCAAAATGTCTCAAATATACAATAGAGCTCTTCAGAAAGAGTTTCACTACAACTGACCCTCAATACGTTCTTTGAGGGGATATATATACAAAAATAGAATACAAAATATCTCAATAGTGAGTTATTGTGCAATAAATTGCACCACCAACTCTCTTACAAAAAGTAAATGAAGGAAATAACTATGGCATTTAATGTTGAGATGGCAGCTATCTTCTTGTCAGAAAACTTTTGACTTTTTGGCTCAGGAAAGTTGGCTGTAGCTGTGCCTTTAATTCTGCGTTAGTTGAGCCTGCTGTCTGGGTGCTTTGGTGAGTCACTGTACGGATGCTTCCTGTGGTACATGCGTGCTGATCTGTCTACTGACCTGTATTGTGACCGAGATCTGATTTTCACAAAAAGGAATAATTTAGTGGCATTACGTGGGCAGAATTTCCAGCATTTCCTGCCACCAATCAGCTGGAGGTAGCTGATGCCTCCTTATTTTCACCAGTGTTTCATCTGATTCTGTATATCCGTAGAAGTTTGGAGGCACTTCAAACAGATGATTTATCTCATGCTCAATAAAAAATAGATTTTCTAATTTGTCATATAGAGACTACCCAAAGGGAGGCCCTGCTTCTTCTGTGGAGCTGCTGGATGTTGTTATTTGATTTTCAACATAATTGTTAATTCTTGTGATATACTGATTATATGACAGCAGTTGTCCTGTGCTAGTCACTAGGCTTGGCAGTCCTTTATCCTGTAACACTGTCATTTTTGCCCTGAATTCATCAATTTCTGCCTTCATTTCCTAACATTTTCTTTCCAGAGTTTGAGTGAAGTTCCTCAAAGTTAGCACTTTCTTAGCTGTCAGGATGGTGTCTGTTCTGTTGCTTATCTCTGGAGCTGCCAATTCCTCCCTGGTGTGGTTATTGAGGAAATGTATCATTTTATTGGCTTGCTCAGGCATGATTCCTACTGTTGTTCTGGCTCTTTGTATTTCAACATGAGCCATGCCTATTAGTTCAACTTGCTCATGTATTGCCTGGATTGACCTCCATTGGTCATGTATTGATTGGCCAATTTTGGCCCAAATTATCTTCTTGATTTTTGCTAAGGTCTTGCCTAGAAGCAATTCCTTTTCCAAAGTTTTTACTTTAGCCTCCAAGGCCTTTACTTCTCTTTGCTTTTCTGCCACTGTCATCTTGGACTTGTCATAGCTGGCCTCTAGCTTGGCCAGTCTGTCCTTGGCTTCATTTATTTCTGTTACTTGAGTTTCAAGCTCTTTGACAGCTTTCATCAAGTCCTCCATACTCATGCTAGATTCTGCTGCTGTTGTTGCTTCTGCTGTTGCTGATGTAGCTGTGGTTGGTGCTGGAATGGCAGGAGGGGCTGTTGCTGCTTGTGAAGGAGGGGCAGGGCCAAGAGTTGTAGAAGTTTGAGGGGGCTGGGAGGCTGATTCTCCCTGTCTTCCTTCCCATGCTTTTTCCAATTCTCCTTCCATCTCTAGTATCCTTTGATTCATCTTCATGAGTAAGTCCATGGTGTCATCAAGATGTTTTTCTTGTGCTAGCTCTGCAGTGTCAGGGTGAATGGTTGGAGGCAATTTTACCAGCTTCCTGAGTGCAGCAATATCATCCTCTTTCTTTTTCATAAGGGCCCTAACACCCTTTGGATCTTTTGGATCATGTCCTAGATCAATGATAATGTCTTCCAATGTCTTTATTCTGTTGTCCTTGGCCTGGGAAGACATCCTTTCCAAATCCAACTGTGTATTAGTATTTTTCAGTGATTCTTTTAACTGATGGGCTGGCATGGCCCTATCTGCAAGTGTGGCATACACCATTTCCCTAGTCTGTTTGTGCAGCTCTATCTGATCCATGGGGTGTATGTCTTTAGAAAAGACCTCCAAGTTTGTTCTTAAGTAATCTACAGAGGTTTTGGGATGTGAAACTTTAGGCTTTAAATGATTAAAAATCATTTTGTCCTCCTTGATATTATAGGCAACCATCAATCTTTGTCTTTCGGAGCGAGTTGCCTTCAAGAATTGATCATAGAGTTGCACTCTCAACAATTCATTTTATGCCTTGATCTCCATGAAACCTCCTTTGATCCCAGCTGGTTTCTTGCCCTGTTGCCTTGAGGAGGATACCTCTGTGCCTTGCTGCATGGCCTGTTCCAGCTGAAATGAACTAGTGGCAGTCTGCTGGCTAGATTGTCTTTCTCTACTGTGGCTTTCTGCCCTTTCCTCACTGATGTCTTCTTCCTCTGTTTCAGGGTCAACCCTTGGCCTCTTGGCTTCTGGTTGCTGTGTTGACCTAGTTGGAGGTGTGACCTCCTCTCTATCTCACTTTTTCCCTCTCTCTTCATTCAGAGGTGTTTGCAAAACTGGGATTTGGGGTGGTCCAGTTTGCTCTAAAGGGGCTTGCCATTGAGTTTGATCCTTTGAGGTGTTGGGCTGCCCTGCCTCTCTCTCTTGTTGTTCATCCATTATTTCTTTGCCTTTTTCTGTAGTGGTTGTTGTAGATGCTTGTTGGGTAGTCTGTGTAGCTGGAGCAGTGGATGTGCCTTCTCCTACTTGGACTGGTTGCTTGAACAGGACCTGTTGACAAGAATCCAAGTCAAGCGTTTTCTCTAAATCTTTCACAGTCTACTCCATTTTCTCTTCCTGAGTAAATTCTTCTACTATTGATTCAGGTACCCATTCATCTTGGTTGGCAAAGTGTTCTATTTGTGGATACGGGCAATGTTTATAGGCTAGCAGCCTATACTTGACTCTCCTAGCACTGATAAAGCCTTCAGGGTCATAAGGGACCCACTAGAAGCTTCTTTTAAGTTTGAGCTGCTGCCCGAATATTTGATCAGCTTCTTGCCAACAATCTTTCTTGTTCATGATGAATGGGCCTAGGTGGTCTCTGAATTTGAGATTAGCTTTCTTCTTAGCACTGTGGAAGTGTGTAAGATTAGAGTTTATGACTTGTCTGTAGTATTCTAGGGAAAACAACCTCATAGGCACATACCTTGGGAGCTTGTAGGGATAGAGCTCACAACCATAGATTCTAATAACTGTGTGATTTTGGTATAAATACTAATCACCTATTTTGTAATTCCTGGACAGCTGTAAGATTTTCTGCATATCTTTGGACAATCTGGCAGGAGGAGTCCTCTTTAAGAGGCATGTGACTGGATAAACAAATTGGTCAATAAATTCACAGTATGAATAGGGAGAATTCTGGACTTGGTGGAAGACTGAAGACCAGAAGATGATAGACCTCCTCTCACCCTGTGAGTCTAGCTTCTTGATAGGGCACTGGAAGCAATCTGCCTGATAATACATGAACAGGTGATAGATGTATGATGAATATTTAAATATTGCTTCCCTTTTCAGCCTTGACAGTTGATCATGTATCTTGTTAGCAATATACTTGGCATAATTGTATTTTACAGCAGGGGGCTTCCCAAGGCTATATGCAGAGAGCATGACTAGCACAGTTTCATCAACATGCTCATTTGTGGTGAATCCCAGCACAGAGGTTAACATGTCCACCAGCAGCTTGCCTACCTCATTGAAATTGGTATATGAAAAAGGAGGTGGCCCAGAAGGTTGGCAGTCTGCCTTCATGAAAGTTTTGGCCACTGTAGCAATGTCTGTGCTAGAGAGCTTGGAGCCCTCATCCAGTAAGTACTTAATAGAAAAAGGGTATAGCAGCTGGTTTTGCTTGTAGTTCAGCATTTGATTGATGGAGTCTGGTGTTATGTAAAAGAGGATGCTACCAGATGGAGACTTTATAGCTATGAGCTTCTGGTCATAGTTTTCTGCACAAAGGTGAATGACTTCAGGAAAGACATTTACAGATGGCAGGAAGTAGGTGGGCAGATTGGACTCCCAGATGCCATACATGTCACTATTATCCAAGTGATTGTTCCTCAGCTAGCAGAAGGTCTGTAAGTGGTTCCTCTCTGCCACAAAATATGCAATGAGGAAATCACTGTCTACCAGTGGCATAGCTTCAAGTTCTTTATTGGGTGGATTCACAGGAGCTACATCCAGTGTAGATGGAGTGGCCATGTTTGATTTTATCTGGATGGTTACTTGAGTTTATGATTGGTGCAAAGGCTGAAGAATGCCCACTAAATTGTGTTTGGCAGTGAGCACCCTGAGAGTATGAGGAACGTTTTCCAGGTTTGATGAACTGTGGGGAACTCTGTTGGAAGAACCAGAGTGTGTTTGAGCTAATTAGCTGGCTTTTCAAGGGAATTTCTTATAACAGGGATGACGGAGCAGTTGAATTTGATTTTAGCCGGTAGCTCGGCTTCTACGACTAGTTTTATGGTGAATTTGCAGAAGGGCACGAGTTTCTCGCAGAGCCTTGCGGTGCAGGGATTTTACCAGGTCTTTGAGTGTTTTTAGTGGAAAATTTATCAGTGAGGATCTTTTGCAGAGCTTCTTTACAGGAATTTAGGAGAACAATAGGAGAAATGCGGGCAAAATAGGTGGCCTGCGGAAAATACCTGGATTTCTTGGTGTGGGAGGCGTCAAGTTGGATTAGTTGCAGGTACTTGGGTCGATGATGACAGCGGCAGCAACTTTGGCAAGTGAATTCTTGATTTCAGCCATTGAACGACGTTTTTTGCATGCAGAGTGCTCCGGAAATGACGAATGAAAATGACAAATAACGGTCATTTCCCGTCTTTTTATGCATTTTCGGCCCTTTGGCGCCTTTTTGGTGATGATGTCATGCTGACGTCATCATTTTTCCGAGACGACAGGGTGACGTGGCAGCTGACGTGGGTGGCTAGGTGGAGGTGATACAGTGGCAGGGCAGACAGGTGGACAGACGTCGTGGGGGTGACGTGGAGGCACGGTGGCAGAAAGGTGAGGTGACATCACGTTGATGGGGGTGTGACGTCACCGCGGGGGGATGGGCGGTAAGTGGTTTCCCCAGAGGCCCCATATGTGGTAAGCAGTATAAAGGGGGGCCGGGGGGGGGGAGGTTCCGAACAGTGCAAGCAGCCGACGCGTGGCGGGGGTACGGTGGTAATACTGCCAATCCCCCGAACGCAAAAGGTCGGGCAACTCCCCAACAAAAACGACTACCCATCGTTGGATGAGTGGGGCCGGTGATCAGACGGTGGGCGGCAATTGTGGTGCAATGGCGCGTTAAGGCACGGGGGACCCGCCTATTATTTTAATATTTTCAAATATAATGCACGCGGGTGGGTTTTGAACATAAGGTTTTCGGGTTTTCATTTATTATTAATGTTTTAATTAAAAAACATTGCAAACATCAATTCCAGCACGGAAAAGGGGTAGGGAGGTTTAGTAAGGGCGGGGATTTTAATTTTTTGATTTTTAACCATAGTTTTTTGACAAAAACCCATAGTTTTAGGGTGAAGAGGGTTAATATTAACCCCTGATGGGTTAATATTCCCCAAGAGAGGGCTATATAGCTATAGTGCTAGGGGGAAGTGTATTTACATAGAATTCTGGGATTTTTACATAGATCTTTATAGGATTAGGGAAGGGGGGACTTAGGGAGCTAAGTAATATGTCAGTTGTTAATATGACCTTTGTGAGGTGAGTGTAGGGGCAAAAATTAAGTTTTAAGAAGTAAAACTTAGGAATGGAGGATAAATGAAATGAGAGTAAGGATTTTTACACAAAAAATGTGGCTTCTTTTCCTTGATTGATCTTCATAGTTTGACCTGGTACTCTGTCATGAACTGAAGTGGAACAGGGCACTTGAGCAGATCTCAAGGTCCTTGGGGATGTTAGTAAATGATGTTTAGGGGAAAATAGGGGAAATTAGACATGCTTCCAATGTTATTTCCTCAAACCTCTGCTTTGATGCCAATACCCTGAATGGAATGAGTCTTTGTACTTGATAAGCCAATTGGTGATGGCCCTTCCTTTCTGCAACCTTGCACTACTTACCCATCCTAGTAATCCTAACATTTTTTCTTCACTTGAGTGGGTGACTTGAAATTAGCAGACCCTGATTGTTCCCTTTTTCCTTTGACTGCCCTAACTAAAGGTACCCTTATTTCTTCCAAGGCCCAGATTAAGCGTTGGGCTCCTCATTTCTCTACCTAGCTAGTCATCTGCCAAGCTTGAGCTGTTTGGACAGGAAACATTCTCTATTCTACAACAAGCAATTTAAACATGGCATGGTCCAGTTTAGACTATTGGGCCATCCATCAAGTATGATTAGCAGCAGTATCTGTAGCGTATGATACTGCCCAAAAGATAGTAGTGGCATTTTGATTGGCCACTATCCTGGTCTTTAGTTTGGGGTTCATTTTCACTTTTCTCTTGACCATTTGATTTTCTTGCCTTTTGATTATTCTCTTAAGGCGTACCCTCTTTTCATTTTTTAATTTTCATAGTATGTACACAAAATATGGAACCTTTGCATCTTGCAATGATGAACATATTTAGCCCTTCCACTGTCAATCATGAAAGATGAAACCTATTGGTATAAGAACCTAACAATGGTGCCACTTGGGGATGGCTTTTCCTGGAGGAAAGCCAAGAACAGCAGGTCAGATGGCCTTATTTTTCTTTCTTCACTGCAGTGAATCCCCTTCAATATTGGCACCTTTGATCTGAATCTAATGAGCTGATATCTAGTGCCTCATGACCTCCTTTGTACAAGAATTACCACTTGGTGTCTTACTGACCTGTATCACTGCTTATCATTGGTTCTCTGTTCTGTAGACCCTCCTCAAATTTATTTATGGGGCTCTTCAAGCATTTATGTTATTTTTGATATGGTTTTGCTGATCATTCTTCAAAATCTGTTGTCATTGTTCTTTTATCTATCTGCTATAAAAAAAAAGAAAAATGTTGAAAATATAGATATTTATGTACAATATGTGACTGTGCTATGCTCATGGGTCATAATAGTGTTTGAGCATTCTCCCATTCACTGGGCCTTCATCACTATTTGACTCATCCAAACTCTTTAGAAAAAAGGTGTTATTGCCTTGCACAGCTTGAATTATAAATGGTCCTTTCCACAGAAAGTCAAATTTGCCATGCTTTCCTTTGTCTTTCCTCCTAGAGTCCCATTTCAATACTTTGTTCCCTATGAAAAAGTCTTCAACTTTTGTTCTTTTGTCAAACACCTTTTTCAGTTTCTCTTGTAGAACCTGGGTTCTCTTATACACTTCTTCCCTTGTTTTTTGTAAGTGAATTTTTTGATTTATCCTCCTCTGGATATCATTGGGTTCAGCCTGTATTTCCTGCAGCAATTTGATCACAGGGATCCCAAGAGATGATGGGAACACAGCTTCTAGGCCATACACCAACTCATATGGGCTAGTACCAATGGATCTTTTGGTGGTCAACCTATCTGCCCATAGTGCATTTACCAGCTTTTTATGCCAATTCTTTTTTTTCTCCTCCAAGACCTTTTTAATGATGTTGATGAGGCTTTTATTGGAGGACTCAGCTAGGCCATTGCCTTGAGGGTAATAGGCTATTGAATGACCTAGGGTGATATGATATTTGTGACAGAAACTAATCATTCTTTTGGATTTAAAGGCAGCTGCATTATCTGTTATGATTTTCTCTGGGCAGCCAAATCTAGAAAAGATATTGGTTTCTAGGAATTGTATGATAGTTGAGTCATTTGCTTGTCTACAAGGTATGGCCTCTATCCATTTGGTGAAGTAATCAGTAGCTGTCAGGATCCATCTATGCTGGCCTGAGGATGAAGGGTGAGTTTCCCCAATGAAGTCTAAGCCCCATTGTTGAAATGATTTTTCAGTTGAAATGGGCTTGAGGGGTAAGGGAAGCAACTTCTTCTTCCCTTCAAAGATCTGACATTTATGACATGACATGACAAACTTTTTTGAATCAGTGAATAGGGAGAGCCAATAAAATCCAGCCCTAAGGATTTTATCAGCTGTGGATTTCCAATATAAGTGCCCTCCACAATCTCCTGCATGAAATTCTCTAAGGACCTTATCAGCTTCATCTGAAGTCAGGAAGTTAAGCAGGACACCTTCATGATTTTTCCAAAATAAAACATTGTCTAAGATACAAAATTTTGAAGCTTTCATTTTTAGAAATCTCTTTTTGGTTTTGGATAACCCTAGAGGAGCTTGCAGGTTTAATAATACAAAACATATGTCAGCATACCAAGGTGATTGTAATAAGGCTTGATTGATCTGTGGAGTCGCCATCTCCTGTTCGTTATCCAGTTCATTGATGTCAAGGGCTTGGAAATTAGTTTCAGTCATTAGTTTAGCTAGCCCTTGTCCTTTTTAAGTTTGTTGTTTGATTTCTAATATCATATTCCAGAATGTTGGTAATCCATTTGCCCTCTTGCCTTCAATTCCCTCTTGAGTTAAAATGTCTTTGACTACTGCATTGGGCACATATGCAACTATGTGAGAGTACAAGATATAAACTCTGAAATCCTTTATGGCTTTTACAAGGGCATATGCTTGCTTTTCCATAATCTTGTACTTGAGTGGGGCATCCCTAAGGGCTCTACTGAAAAAGGCAATAGGTTTTTCACATCCTAAATCATCCTTTTGCAGTAGGACAGCAGCAATTGTATGTTTAGAGGCAAAGGAGAAGATTATAAAATCCCTATCAAATTTGGGGCTTGTGAGAACAGGTGTTTTTGTTAAAGCTATCTTGATTTCTTCAAAACCCTGTTTGGCTTCAACTGTCCATTTGACTTTGGCATCTTTCTTGAGCATATTGTTCAACAATCTTATCAGCTCATCCAAGTTAGGAATAGATCTTCTTCGGAAATTAATTTTTCCTAGAAAGCCTTGCAATTCTTTGATGTTTCTTGGATGGGGGACCTGAAGTATAGCTTGAATCCTATCAAGGTCAATTCTTATGCCATCCTTTGAAATTATATGACCTATGAGTTTGCCCTCTTCTAGGCCGAATAGTGATTTCTTTGGGTTCAAAGAAATGCCATACTTTCTGCAAATTAAGAACACTTGTCTAAGGTGTTTTAAATGTTCTTGGTCTAATTTTGAGAAGGCTGTTAGATCATCAAGGTATATGACTAAGAAATCATGGATTTCTTTAGAAAAAGCTATGTCCATTTCCCTTTGAAATGTGGCTCCAACATTCTTGAGTCCAAAAGGCATTTTGACATATTTTAAAGTTCCCCAAGGTGTGGTGAACTAAAATTTGGTTGAATCCTGAGAAGCCATCTAGTAGTGAGATCCTTGAAGCTCCCACTACCCTTTGTAAGATGTGATCCATTTTTGGAAAGGGGTAGTGGTCTTTGAGAGAGACTTTGTTTAAATTTCTCAGATCAACATAAAGTCTTATCTCCCCAGTTTTCTTTCTTGTAGGTACAAGGTTAGAAATCCATTCAGAAAATCTTATAGGTGCAATGATCCCAGCTTCATACATTCGTTTTACTTCCTTTTCAATTAGGGGAAGAAGGACTGGATTCGCTCTCCTCAACTTCTATTTAAAGGTTTTCTGGTTTTCTTTCAAGGGTATTGTGTGCTAAATAACTGTAGTATCATAGGATTTAAGGTCCTCATAACTCCAGGCAAACACATCTTGAAACTCTTTGAACAGTTCAATATATTCTAATTTCTTATCAGGAGGTAAGGTTCTAGAAAGCTTGACCATTTTGGGATTTTCAGTGGTCCCAATATTACACTCCTCAATTTCTGCATTGATGGGTTGCATCTTTGGTTTCTTAGGGAGATCATTTGAATAAAAAATGTCTTCTAAAGGAGTAAGACCTGTGGGTAAGAAATTATCCTTTAGTTGAATTACGTCAATTTCTTCTTCAATAATTTCCTCAAGTTCTACTAGTTTTAGTTTCTGTAAATTGGCAGAGTCAAAGGTTGTAGGATGTAATACCAGATCTCTTGTTTCAGCTGATATACTTGTATTCATTTCATCAATTTGGTACTTATCATCCCTAATGCTTGTGTCTATGTTTAGGTTTGAGAATTCCTCCCTCATGGTCAAAAAATTGTTTATCTGAGTATCATTCTCAAATACTTGCCAATTATCTACATTGTCTGGGACAGAAGGCCTGTGTTTAATCTCAGCAGTGAGCTGGTGGTTAGGCCCAAAAGGAAGTTTACAGGTGCTTGCAAAAGTTGCCAAACTATGAGCATGCAAGTTGTGGCTCCTAGGTATTTTGGTGAGCTGATATTCCAGGAAGTTGTTGAGCAAGTCTGTCACTGCTGACCTATAAGACCTTAACCTGGAATCATTTGTGACAAAAGTTCCCTTTATCTGTTGTATAATTAGGTCTGAATCACCCAATATGGAAACTTTGGTCACTCCTAGACTCTTAATCAGTTTGAGACCTAGCAAAAGGGCTTCATACTCAGCCATGTTATTTGTACATCTGAAGTTAAGCCTATATGCATGACCTAGAGCATGGTCATTTTGAGTATTGTGTATCCAGACCCCTACTCCAGCTCCTAGCTTGTTTACTGACCCATCAAATTCTAAACACCACAAGATCTCTTGATCACTCTTTCTTTCAATGGATTTGCAGATTTGTTCAGTAGGCTGGTCTAGTTTTGGTAATTCTTGTGATATATCAGCACATTGTGTTGGTTTGATCACATCAGTGATCTTTTGATCTGGAGCTGTGGACTGTTCATTTATGTGCCTAGTTTCTGTTGTTTTTAGTAGCTTGACCTCAGTTTTGGGACACATATCAGCATTGGACAGTATGAATGAGTCCATGTCTAAATGAATGGAGTAGATTGGGAAGTTTTGGGGCTTCTCCTGACTGCTGACCACATATTTCATCAATGTTTCTCGGTACAGTCTCTTTGGCTGGCCAAAGACTGAGATTGTGGCATATGACATGTCTAGTTGCAGAGATCCTTGGAGTTTGGCACCCATGATCTTGATAAGAGCATACCATATTTGGGTGATGTCAGCTACTACCACATCCATTAAAATTGTTTGGCTGGATATTGGACTAGGGACACCATAGGTCTTTGATCAGGCCTAAACATCTCACCTGGCTGGAATCAAATGAAAACAAATCTTTATAGGGTCTGGTGATGTCTAGATCAAGTTTTTCCATTACTGATTTGGGCATTAGGTTATGAGAGGCCCATGAATCAAACATGGCATTGTGTAACACTTTGTCATGAATGTTTAGGCTTACATAGAATGGAGGATTGCCTCCATCTACTGATTTGCCATTGACTTCTGAGCCAAAAATCAGCTCTGGTTGATCATCCAGAATATTAACTGCATCCCTATTCTCTGGTACTTGCAATGATCTATTAATTTGTTGTCTAAAGACCTCATGTTTGGCTAGTTCAGCAAGAGGAATTGCTATTTTTAGTTTCCCGATTTCTATCTCTAGATTGAAAGGTTTCTCCATCTGAACTTTTATGTTGTGAGCAGCAAGTTTTTCCTTTTCTGCTGAATTTTGGGCGGCCTTGTCCTGGTCAGGTACATTGTTTTGGGGTACGTTTGGATTGGGTCTGTTTTCTAGAGGCCTGCCCAAGATTTCTATTGGATGAAGTGGTATAGATGTAGGTTTTACTGGAGGATGTACATCAGATACATCTTCCACTGTGACCTCTCTTTGGAGTTTTTTATCTGAGGACTCTGTCAAGACAGCTTTATCACTGGATTTCTTGGGTAGTTTGGTGTTTGATTGTTTGGTATTCTCAGGTACATCTATGGTTCTACTTCTTAGCTTGTATTGTTTGTGTACTTCATAGACTGCTGTGTCATACCCTTCTCTGAAATCAAATGACTCACTAGATTTTGCTTGGAACTCCTTGCATTCTTGGGCTTGTTGATCATCCTATGTTAAGAATACTTGTTGTTCACTGTCCAAACCCATTATATTGATGTGGGGATCTTCTATTTGTTCACTAGTGGTTGAGGCCTTTGCATAGTTCTCTTGAAATGGAGGTCTGATATTCTGATCTGGACCAGTCCTCCCAGCATTTGGGTTTTGGTTTTTTCTAAAATTGGGATTCCTAGTGGTGTTGCTTGTTTGTCCTTCCCAAGAGGACTTTCTCTCCATGGTATCAACTCTATCTCCTAAACTTTCCATACCCTTCATGATTGCATCTAGCTTTTGGTCAAATGTTGAGGGTTCCTCTTTAAATGTTGTTCTTCTCTCATTTTTTGCTCTGGTTCTCTTGGTAATCAGGTTTGCCTCCACACTTACAGCTATATTCTGCATGTCTGCAAGACTTGGAGGTGCTCTTTCTCTTAATTGATATGCCATATTTGGATCAAATCCATCAGGGAATTTGATCAAGGCCAGATCAGGTGGAGGTCTCAAGTTCTGAGGAATGGCGTTATATACATTGTTGAACCTAGAACAGTAATCTTGAACTGTTTCTTGTGGACCCCTTTTCAAGTTATCATACTCTGTTAGTATGTGTAGAGGGTCTTTTTTCTTTTCCCATATGTTTAAAAAACTTAGGTATAAGGCATCAGGATTGAGTATAGAATTTGCAGCTAGAGACCTAAACCAGTTCCTTACATCCCCTGTCAAACTTTGCACAAAAATTTTCATTCTTACATCTTCATCATCTATCGCGTAGTTCTCAATATAGTCCTGCATTCTCTTGGTGTGTTTCTGGGTTGTATAAGTGCCAGTACCATCAAAGTAAGTGATTTTGCTTTGATAGTCTTGGGGCATTGCCCCTGGATTTGCAGGCAGGTGTAAAGGAGCATATCTAGCCATATTTGCAGGGATAAAAGGGACAGCAAGAAGGAGTGGAAAAGCTGGAACAATAGGGATAATAGGAGTAAGGTGTGTTAGGGATGGAGGAGTGGGGAAACTACCTTGGGAAGTGGATGAGGAACTAGGATAAGTAGGGGTTATGTGAGGGTGAACTGATGCTTTGACAGGAGTAGGAATATAGCTCTGCTGAATTGGTTCTGTATATGAATCTGAGAGCTCTCCTAGCTACTCTTGTTTCTTCAAGATCTTGGGGATTAAGTTGGGGTTTCCAAAGACAGCTGGAGGGTTTGGGTCAGGGTTAGACCTAGTGTAATGTGATTTCTTCTTTGGAGCCAGCTTCTGAGTTATATTTCCTTGGTATTTTATGGGAAGGTTTAAACAGGAAGCTTATTTCCTTTCAATTGGTAATTTTGAAATAAGATTCCCCAGTGGAGTCGCCATTAATGTTAACACTCAGGTTGTTCCCTGCTTCCTAAAGGGAATACAGCCGAGGTAACCACTGACCAATCTTTCAGTTACAGGTCTTAGCCTACCTGTAACCAGAGAGGGCTCTCTCTTTAGGATTTAGCTTTATTTGGTGGATGATTTTAGGCTAGTTAAGGTGTGCTGTTTTGTTTCAGTTTGGTGGGTTGGTGAATTCAAACCAGAGCTAATGCATAATTTACTGAATAGTTTGGGCCATTGGGCAATGGAGTCCAGGTAATGTGCTGCTGAAGAATGTTTTTGAAGGCAGAGTGTTGCTGCAGAGCTAGATAGGCATCTGTGGAACAATTTCTTAGATTTATGAAATGAAGTTATGGAAATAGCGAGTGAAAGGAAATTAAGAATCTTTCACTATGCTAACAAAGGAGAAATGAAAGTATTGCTCAAGAGAAGTTAAGAATTCTTAAACAATATTCACAATGATAGAATTAGTTTAGACATGAGAAATTAAGAATTCATATCCATGGCTAATCCAAAAGAGAACATATTTAGAAATAGAGATTGAGCATAGGGTGTATTCAAACAAATCCTAAGCTATTCCTTTTCTCTATTTACTATGATTATGAAAACATATGGATTATGGCATTCACAGAAAAACACATACACAGTTCAGAATAACTTATTGTTCCAGCAAATGACACAGGAATTCTGTAGCACAACAGAGCCATTCATTTCCACCTTCAGACAGCATATGAACCAGGAACTCCACCAGCTATTTGTATTATCAAAATGTCTCAAGTATACAATAGAGCTCTTCAGAAAGAGTTTCACTACAACCGACCCTCAATACGTTCTTTGAGGGGATATATATACAAAAATAGAATACAAAATATCTCAATAGTGAGTTATTGTGCAATAAATTGCACCACCAACTCTCTTACAAAAAGTAAATGAAGGAAATAACTATGGCATTTAATGTTGAGATGGCAGCTATCTTCTTGTCAGACAACTTTTGACTTTTTGGCTCAGGAAAGTTGGCTGTAGCTGTGCCTTTAATTCTGCGTTAGTTGAGCCTGCTGTCTGGGTGCTTTGGTGAGTCACTATACGGATGCTTCCTGTGATACCTACGTGCTGATCTATCTGCTGACCTGTACTGTGACCAAGATCTGATTTTCACAAAAAGGAATAATTTAGTGGCATTACCTGGGCTTAGTTTCCAGCATTTCCTGCCACCAATCAGTTGGAGGTAGCTAATGCCTCCTTATTTTCACCAGTGTTTCATCTGCTTCTGTATATCTGTAGAAGTTTGGAGGCACTTCAAACAGATGATTTATCTCATGCTCAATAAAAAATAGATTTTCTAATTTGTCATACAGAGACTACCTAGAGGGAGGCCCTGCTTCTTCTGTGGAGCTGCTGGATGCTGTTATTTGATTTTCAACATAATTTTTGATTCTTGTGATATACTGATTATATGATAGCAGTTGTCCTGTGCCAGTCACTAGGCTTGGTAGTCCTTTATCCTATAACAATGTCATTTTTGCCCTGAATTCATCAATTTCTACCTTCATTTCCTGACATATTCTTTCCAGAGTTTGAGTGAAGTTCCTCAAAGTTAGCACTTTCTTAGCTGTCAGGATGGTGTCTGTTCTGCTGTTTATCTCTAGAGCTGCCAATTCCTCCCTAGTGTGGTTATTGAGGAAATGTATCATTTTATTGGCTTGCTTAGGCATGATTCCTAGTGCTGTTCTGGATCTTTGTATTTCAACATGAGCCATGCCTATTAGTTCAACCTGCTCATGTATTGCCTGGATTGACCTCCATTGGTCATGTATTGATTGGCCAATTTTGGCCCAAATTATCTTCTTGATTTATGCTAAGGTCTTGCCTAGAAGCAATTCCTTTTCCAAAGTTTTTACTTTGGCCTCCAAGGCCTTTATTTCTCTTTGCTTTTCTGCCACTGTCATCTTGGACTTGTCATAGCTGGCCTCTAGCTTGGCCAGTCTGTCCTTGGCTTCATTTATTTCTGTTACTTGAGTTTCAAGCTCTTTGACAGCTTTCGTCAAGTCCTCCATACTCATGCTAGATTCTGCTACTGTTGTTGCTTCTGCTGTTGCTCATGTTGCTGATGTAGTTGTGGTTGGTGCTGGAATGGCAGGAGGGACTGCTGTTGATTGTGAAGGAGGGGCAAGGCCAAGAGTTGTAGAAGTTTGAGGGGGCTGGGAGGCTGATTCTCCCTGTCTTCCTTCCCATGCTTTTTCCAATTCTCCTTCCATCTCTAGTATCCTTTGATTCATCTTCATGAGTAAGTCCATGGTGTCATCAAGCTGTTTTTCTTGTGCTAGCTCTACAGTGTCAGGGTGAATGGTTGGAGGCAATTTTTCCTGCTTCCTGAGTGCAGCAATATCATCCTCTTTCTTTTTCATAAGGGCCCTAACACCCTTTGGATCTTTTGGATCATGTCCTAGATCAATAATAATGTCTTCCAATGTCCTTATTATGTTGTCCTTGGCCTGGGAAGACATCCTTTCCAAATCCAACTGTGTATTAGTATTTTTCAGTGATTCTTTTAAGTGATGGGCCAGCATGGCCCTGTCTGCAAGTGTAGCATACACCATTTCCCCAGTCTGTTTGTGCAGCTCTATCTGATCCATGGGGTGTATGTCTTTAGAAAAGACCTCCAAGTTTGTTCTTAAGTAATCTACAGAGGTTTTGGGATGTCGAACTTTAGGCTTTAAATGAGTAAAAATCATTTTGTCCTCCTTGATATCATAGGCAGCCATCAATCTTTGTTTTTTGGAGGGAGTTGCCTTCAAGAATTGATTATAGAGTTGCACTCTCAACAATTCGTTTTGTGCCTTGATCTCCATGAAACCTCCTTTGATCCCAGCTGGTTTCTTGCCCTGTTGCCTTGAGGAGGATACCTCTGTACCTTGCTGCATGGCCTGTTCCAGCTGAAATGAACTAGTGGCAGTTTGCTGGCTGGATTGTCTTTCTCTGCTGTGGCTTTCTGCCCTTTCCTCACTGATGTCTTCTTCCTCTGTTTCAAGGTCAACCCTTGGCCTCTTGGCTTCTGGTTGCTGTGTTGACCCGGTTGGAGGTGTGACATCCTCTCTATCTCACTTTTTCCCTCTCTCTTCATTGAGAGGTGTTTGCAAAACTGGGATTTGGGGTGGTCCAGTTTGCTCTAAAGGGGCTTGCCCTTGAGTTTGATCCTTTGAGGTGTTGGGCTGCCCTACCTCTATCTCTTGCTGTTCATCCATTATTTCTTTGCCTTTTGCTGTAGTGGTTGTTGTAGATGCTTGCTGGGTAGTCTGTACAGCTGGAGAAGTGGATGTGCCTTCTCCTACTTGGACTGGTTGCTTGAACAGGACCTGTTGACAAGAATCCAAGTCAAGAGTTTTCTCTAAATCTTTCACAGTCTGCTCCATTTTCTCTTCCTGAGTAAATTCTTCTACTATTGATTCAGGTACCCATTCATCTTGGTTGGCAAAGTGTTCTATTTATGGATACGGGCAATGTTTATAGGCTAGCAGCCTATACTTGACTCTCCTAGCACTGATAAAGCCTTCAGGGTCATAAGGGACCCACTAGAAGCTTCTTTTAAGTTTGAGCTGCTGCCCAATATTTTGATCAGCTTCTTGCCAACCATCTTTCTTGTTCATGATGAATGGGCCTAGGGTGTCTCTGAATTTGAGATTAGCTTTCTTCTTGGCACTATGGAAATGTGTAAGATCAGAGTTTATGAGTTGTCTATAGTATTCCAGGGCAAACAACCTCATAGGCACATACCTTGGGAGCCTGTAGGGACAGAGCTCACAACCATAGATTCTGATAACTGTGTGATTTTGGTATAAATACCAATCACCTATAACTGTGTGATAACTGTGTGATTTTGTAATTCCTGGACAGCTGTAAGATTTTCTGCATATCTTTAGACAATCTGGCAGGAGGAGTCCTCTTTAAGAGGCATGTGACTGGATAAATAAATTGGTCAATAAATTCATAGTATGAATAGGGAGAATTTTGACCTTGGTGGAAGACTGAAGACCAGAAGATGATAGACCTCCTCTCACCCTGTGAGTCTAGCTTCTTGATAGGGCAATGGAAGCAATCTGTCTGATAATACATGAACAGGTGATAGATGTATGATGAATATTTAAATATTGCTTCCCTTTTCAGCCTTGACAGTTGATCATGTATCTTGTTAGCAATATACTTGGCATAATTGTATTTTATAGCAGGGGGCTTCCCAAGGCTATATGCAGAGAGCATGACCAGCACAGTTTCATCAACATGCTCATTTGTGGTGAATCCCAGCATAGAGGTTAACATGTCCACCAGCAACTTGCCTACCTCATTGAAATTGGTATATGAAAAAGGAGGTGGCCCAGAAGGTTGGCAGTCTGCCTTCATGAAAGTTTTGGCCACTGCAACAATGTCTATGCTAGAGAGCTTGGAGCCCTCATCCAGTAAGTACTTAATAGAAAAAGGGTATAGCAGCTGGGTTTGCTTGTAGTTCAGCATTTGATTGATGGAGTCTGGTGTTATGTAAAATAGGATGCTCCCAAATGGAGACTTTATAGCTCTAAGCTTTTGGTCATAGTTTTCTGCATAGAGGTGAATGACTTCAAGAAAGAGATTTATAGATGGCAGGAAGTAGGTGGGAAGATTGGACTCCCAGATGCCATACATGTCACTATTATCCAAGTGACTGTTCCTCAACTGGAAGAAGGTCTGTAAGTGGTTCCTCTCTGCCACAAAATCTGCAATGAGGAAATCACTGTCTACCAGTGGCATAGCTTCAAGTTCTTTATTGGGTGGATTCACAAGAGCTACATCCAGGGCAGATGGAGTGGCCATGTTTGATTTTAACTGGATGCTTACTTGAGTTTATGATTGGTGCAAAGGCTGAAGAATGCCCACTAAATTGTGTTTGGCAGTGAGCACCCTGAGAGTATGATGAACTTTGTTCAGGTTTGGTGAACTGTGGGGCACTCTGTTGGAAGAACCAGTGTGTGTTTGAGCTAATTAGCTGGTTTTTCAAGGGAATTTATTATAACAGGGATGACGGAGCAGTTGTATTTGATTTTAGCCGGTAGCTCGGCTTCTCCGATTAGTTTTATGGTGAATTTGCAGAAGGGCACGGGTTTCTCGCAGAGCCTTGTGGTGCAGGGATTTTACCAGGTCTTTGAGAGTTTTTAGTGGACAATTTGTCAATGAGGATCCTTTCAAAGCTTCTTTACAGGAATTTAGGAGAACAATAGGAAAATGCGGGTAAAATAGGTGGCCTGCGGCAAATACCTGGATTCCTCGGTGCGGGAGGCATCAAGCTGGATTAGTTGCAGGTACTTGGGTCGATGATGAAGGTGGCAGCAACTTTGGCGGGTGAATTCTTGATTTCGGTCGTTGAACGACATTTTTTGCATGCAGAGTGCTCCGGAAACGACGAATGAAAATGACAGATAACGGTCATTTCTCGTCTTTTTATGCATTTTCGGCCCTTTGGCACCTTTTTCGTGATGACATCATGCTGATGTCATCATGGGTCTAGGTACGGCAGGGTGACGTGGCAGCTGACGTGGGTGGCCAGGTGGCGGTGATACAGTGGCAGGGCAGACGGGTGGACAGACGACATGGGGGTGACGTGGAGGCGTGGTGGCGAAAAGGTGAGGTGACGTCACGCTGACGGGGGTGTGACGTCAGCGCGGGGGGATGGGTAGTAAGTGGTTTCCCCGGAGGCCCCATAGGTGGAAAGCGGTATAAGGGGGGGGGTTCCGAACAGCGCGGGCGGCCGACGCGTGGCAGGGGTACGGCGATAATACCGCCAATCCCCCGGACACAAAAGGTCGGGCAACTCCCCAACGAAAACGACTGCCCATCATTGGATGAGTGGGGCCGGTGATCGGACGGTGGGCGGCAATTGTGGTGCGATGGCGCATTAAGGCAGGGGTGACCCGCCTATTATTTTAATATTTTCAAATATAATGCGTGCGGGTGGGTTTTGAACATAAGGTTTTCGGGTTTTCGTTTATTATTAATGTTTTAATTAAAAAACATTGCAAACATCAATTTCAGCGCGGAAAAGGGGTAGGGAGGTTTATTAAGGGCGGGGATTTTAATTTTTTGATTTTTAACCATAGTTTTTTGACAAAAACCCATAGTTTTAGGGTGAAGAGGGTTAATATTAACCCCTGATGGGTTAATATTCCACAAGAGAGGGCTATATAGCTATAGTTCTAGGGGGAAGGGTATTTACATAGAATTTTGGGATTTTTACATAGATCTTTATAGGATTAGGGAAGGGGGGACTTAGGGAGCTAAGTAATATGTCAGTTGTTAATATGACCTTTGTGAGGTGAGTGTAGGGGCAAAAATTAAGTTTTAAGAAGTAAAACTTAGGAATGGAGGATACATGAAATGAGAGTAAGGATTTTTACACAAAAAATGTGGCTTCTTTTCCTTGATTGATATTCATAGTTTGACCTGGTACTCTGTCATGAACTGAAGTGGAACAGGGCACTTGAGCAGATCTCAAGGTCCTTGGGGATGTTAGTAAATGATGTTTAGCGGAAGATAGGGGAAATTAGACATGCTTCCAATGTTATGTCCTCAAACCTCTGCTTTGATGCCAATACCCTGAATGGAATGAGTCTTTGTACTTGATAAGCCAATTGGTGATGGCCCTTCCTTTCTGCAACCTTGCACTACTTACCCATCCTAGTAATCCTAACATTTTTTCTTCACTTGAAGTGGGTGCACTTGAATTAGCAGACCCTGATTGTTCTCTTTTTATTTTGACTGCCCTCCTATCTAAATGTACCCTTATTTCTTCCAAGGACCCAGATTAAGCAGTTGGGCTCCTTCATTTCTCTACCTAGCTAGTCTTCTGCCAAGCTTGAGCTGTTTGGACAGGAAACATTCTCTATTCTGCAACAAGAAATTTAAACATGGCATGGTCTAGTTTAGACTATTGGACCATCCATCAAGTATGATTAGCAGCAGTATCTGTAGAGTATGATACTACCCAAAAGATAGTAGTGGCATTTTGACTGGCCACTTTCCTGGTCTTTAGTTTGGGGTTCATTTTCACTTTTCTCTTGACCATTTGATTTTCTTGCCTTTTGATTATTCTTTTAAGGCATACCCTCTTTTCATTTTTTAATTTTCATAGTATTTACACAAAATATGGAACCTTTGCAGCTTGCAATGATGAACATATTTAGCCCTTCCACTATCAATCATGAAAGATGAAACCTATTGGTATAGGAACCTAACAGGGGGTTACATGTGGTGTGGACGTGGAAGTGGATGTGGCCAAGATCCATGTCACTATAGAGCACAAATCCATGACATTGTTATACAATGCTACCTTATCAAAATGGTCATGGTGATGATGAAATTTTCATATCGATGGAAGGTGTAGGACAAAGAATATCCCTATCATTTAATGTGTATGTTGATGTCACGTCATAGAGGTTTGGAACAAAAAATTCCTAATAGGTAAAGTGCAACAACATGAAGTCACTATGGAATGATGACACGGTGGGAGACATGTTGGCCATAGGAGATGTGGTAGGCCCATGTAGGAACTTAGTTTCCCCATGGCGAACCTTGCTTATGTAGCAAGGCTTAAGGTGCCTAAATGTCAAATGGGCCTATAAAAGTTATATCCTTGGAAAGTTCTTAGTGATCCGAACACAATGGATTTGTACAAAGTTAATTCTACTAACTTGGGGAACGAAAGAGTTTTGTTAACCCTATTTCATAATGAGACCATGGAGTTTGGGTTAGTTAAAGTAACACCTCTAACTCTACGTGGATTAATCGAAGGGGGTGGGAGGAAGATTTACACCTATGTTGACAAATTCCCCACTGGAAAATCTTGCCACTTGCTGTTATGACATGGAGGGGCAGTGCCACTGCTAAAAATGAGGCTATGAATTTCCTCAGGTATTTCATTATCCTAAAAAAAAATTATAACCTCAAAAACATTAGTATGCAGTAGAAATTTCATAATTTCCTCCATATTGGAAAAAAAAATCATCATCTCTCCTTCACCTATCACATACCCCAAATACACCAAATACCTCTATGGAAACTCACACTTCTTGAGATTGATAGCAGCAGGTGCTACTTTAATGTCTCCAATGACTGCATCAAATGTGAGATGTGTTCCTCCCAAGTATCATTGTACACCATCATATCATCTAAACAAACAATAGCAAATGAATCTATAAAAGAGCACAATATATGGTTCATTAACCTCATAAATGTAATTGGTGCATTGGATAGGCCAAATGGCATGAACAAACACTCATACAAGCCTTTCCTGGTTTTGAAGGTGATTTTCCTAGTATCTTCTTCTCTAACTCAAACTTGGTGATATCCATACTTCAAGTCCAACTTGGTGAAGTATTTCTCTTGTTGCAATTTATCTAGTAGGTTATTTATCCTCGGCAGGGTGTACCTAATCTTGAGCATTATTTTTTTTAGTGCCTAGTAATAAATACACATCCACCAAGTCCCATCCTTTTTTAGCACTATCATGATGGGTGACCCACATGGTGACGTACTCAGTTAAATGACACCCTATTCCAGTAGATGTTGTTGGAAAATTGGCATTTCCTAGAAGGCTAGTGGTAGAAAGTGTGTTGGCATTGATGTCAACAATCATGCTAGGAGATGTGCTATACAGTTGGCATTGCTTTGATTTCTAGTGATATCAAGAGTGCTAGCATTGATGTCAACCATTCTAGAATGGATGTTGGTGGCAACATATGTGTAGGGATGTTGTTAACTAAGTTAGCATTTATGTCCACTAGGCTAGCTATGATGACAACTGAAATAGCATTGATGTTCTTGGTGTGTCAAGATTAAGGAAATTACCATGGTCATTGTAGTCTCTTGTAGATAATAATCACATTAGAAGGCTTATTGGAGAAGTCATAATATGATGATTATGATGGTTTGGGAGTCTCAGAATTTGAAGGAGATTCTTCCCCATGTGTTTAGCTCAGATCCTCATGGAAGTGGCATAGTTGGAGAGTGTTTGGAAAGATATTTCCAATAATATGTTAAAGTTTGAAAATGGCCTCCTTGATTAAAATGTATTTCCAATCATAGTAAGGACCCTCAAAACCATAGTAGCAGTTCCCAGAAACCTAGAAGCTTGTATGTTTGGAAGCCCAAGCTAGTTATAACCTAGAATAATTGAGAACCCTGGAAGGTCTAAAAGAAAGGAATCCTGGAAGCACGTAAGATTATTAATAAGTGACCCAAATAGGTTCGAGTAGGCCTAGTAGGAACAATACCCAGAAGCCTTGAAGCTAGTTGGCAGCTAGTGTTGGTTAGAACCCTAGAATGCCCAGAAGCCCAAAATATAGTTGAAATCTAGTGAAGGTTGAAACCCCATAAGGCACAGAAGGTTAGAGAATTGGAAGCCTGTAAATTTATTAAAAGGTGACGTGGGATAGCATGGAATCGGGATAGAAGGGAATGACAATTAGATATTTCCTAGAAGGTTTAGCCTGAAAGAAATTGTAGTTGGGAGCTGGGAATTTCCAGTGGGGCCGACAAGACGAACGTCTTCATTGTAGAGAGGCCAATAGGTGGAAAGTGGGCCATAGACAGAAGAGTTTAGAATTAAGAATTGATAAGAATTTATGGGCATGTGGGGTTCCAGGTTCATGATTTATATAGGTCATCAAGGATCCAACTCAGTAGCAGGATATGTATTTGAGTGAAGCCCTGTGAATGACTAGGGAATTGGCACATGGTTATACCGATAATAAAGAACCCGGGGTACAAAAAGTTATAAAGGGAATTTATCCACCACATGTTAGTAAAGAGGTTTAGGACTTAGAGGCCTAGCTAAAGGTCACAACACTTGGTGCTATGGAGGAAAACATGTAAAAAAACCAAGGGAAGTTGCTAAGGACAAGTGGGCTAGGTTCGAAGCCCATAAGCCCATAAGGTAAATATAATTCATTTTATAAGAAGTTACTAGCATGCGGGAATTCAAGGCTTTGACTAGGTAACGTCATATGTTTAAAGGCATGGATGAGTCGAAAACTCTTTTGTATCATGGGCCAAGTTTGGAACTTGTGCCATATTTTGGGTTCACTATGTGTAAGGGCTTAACACTTGTGAATGCGAACTGGTCAACAATTTTTGTGAGAAGTCCTCCATATTTGGCAGTTATTCCAAATTGGCTATTTGCCATAGAAAATTCAAGTAGCCACTCAAAGGACATAAGGGTTGGTAGTTCTTGGGCCCTTTGGGCCAAATTTTTCATGTATGTAGTTGGGATAAGCAAGGCTAGAGCAGCTAAGTAAATGTGCAAAGTAAGGTTGGTGTTACTGGAGTAATGGTGACTATAGATATCGTTGAGTGAAGGAAGCAAGGACCATGATTGCGTAGAATAAATTAATGGAGCCTATGTTGAATGGAAATAAGCTACCTCTGATCTTTCATGACCACTATGAATAATTAAATGGAATATATTTCTAGGAGCTAAGGATTTGATTACAAATCAAGTATACCGTGCCTAAGGTACAAGTTGAATATCTTGATCAATTAAAAACAATGGATATACCTGAGAGAGTGCACAAATGGAATGGGAATTGGTTATTTAGTATAGTAAAGTATCAAATACCCATTCCTTGATTTAATATAGTTGCAATGATCAAGAATCAACACAATGCAAGGTGATAATGTTTTCCATACGCAGTTTGACTAAGAATTGATTGTTAGCATAAAAAAATGATCATAAGCCCATTCTTAGTATTTAATGTTGTTCTAGTGTCTGTGTAATTAGACGCAACAATAGGATGGAGTGCCATGCATAAGTATGATCTTGTGCAGTGTAGATGACAGTATAGATAATAATGTTCTCTATGGTGCAAATGAACAAAACCCTATATTTTAGTTGTTTAAAGTGGGGGGATATAGCATTGTTGAGAGGGCTATGTGGGAGAGCTTTGTGTGTGATTTCCAGTGTTGCAGAGAGAGGCAAAGAGTACCTCTGTAGAGGAAATAGGCCTAGAGTGTTCCTATATTTTTGTGAGATGTCGAGAGAGCCTGTGAAATAGAAGGGATTGAGAGTTGAGTATATGTTGTCAAGAGAAGAGGGGCAAGAAAAGTGTGTTGCTCCAGTGTGAGTAGAGAACATAGTGCTTCATGGATTGATTAAAGAGAAGGTTGTAGAGGAGAACATAGAGCTGAAATCATACATAGTGGTTGTCAAGTACAAAAATCATTAGTTCCATATTGAGTGTGTGTTGGAGCCTACATACAAGAGTTTGGTGCTTCCATCTTAGTGGGTATTCAAAGAAATATTGGGGGTTGGTGCCTCCTACAGGTTGGTGCTTTCATAAATTGATGGAGTTGCAAGTTGGTGCTTCTGGTGGTACTTTTGGTAAGTTGATCAAGTGTCTATAAATTAATGGAGTTGGTGCTTCCTATGAGTGGTGGCTCATAAATAGATTTGATGTAATAGAGTAGGAGCTCATTTTTACATCACATAACAAACAATCTTTAGTTTTTTTTTTTTTTTTTCTCGAAAGAGTTTCCACATTAAATCTCGGAGTTCATGTGTATTTTTCTCATGGTTTTTGTCTTCATGTGTTGAGTTATGTTGATAAAAATGATATGTTGTTGATTATCACATGAATGAGTGCTAGGTTTCAATATGAATAGATAAATTGGCATAAAAAGTTAAAGTTAGACTTAATACTGATTTAGCCACCCCTCCTCTTAGTATTAAACATTGTTTCTAACAATTGGTATTAGGGCTTCGTTCCTTTCGGAATAGCTCAACCGCTTGAAGGTAGATCAAAGGGAAGCAATGGCTAATCAATATTGGCTAACACTAGAGGGAGTTCAATTCTTAAATGGATTAGAGCTTGAGCTATAGAGTATTAGAATGGAAGCCTATTTGATGATAATCAATGAAGACATTTGGAGAGAGGAATGAGTTCAATACAGAAACCACACAGATTATCATGAAAGGAATGTCTAAGCTACATATTGATAATGTGAGGCATTATGAGACAACAAAGGAAATGTTGGACAGATTGCAATGTCTATATCGAGAAGATTGAAATGTGGCTTGAGAGAAGCACGAAGAACCTTGTTGCTCAAGTAGTGAACTAGAACATGTAGTTGTTGGAAATAAGAAGAAAATGAAGAAAAAGAAGAAGACATCTCAAAGTAAAGATGCTCAAAATATTGAAGATCTTTCTTCCTATGAGAAAACTACCTATATTCACTCCAAGGATGGTGAAGAAGAATATATGAATGAGAGGTCATGCTTCTTTTAAGGTATGCTATTACTTTGTGATAAATGTAAAAATATATGTCATTTGACTTCTAGATATTCATGTGAAGGCTCTAAATCTATAAATGCATGTAGTAGTGATGTAGAATACCTACATTAATAGTAATAGAAAATGAAGGATTTTTTGAAGAAGAAGAGTGATCGCAAGTGTGTTCATCCATAGGATAAAACAAGAGTACCCATGGGAGTGATGAAGAAGGGATACTCCTTAGACCCACGGATGACTTCGTGGACACGTAGAGGAATTTATATCTTTGTGGTAGTTCAACTAGAACCTCTAATAACAAAGAAAAGGATATGAATGAAAGAATTTACTTTAGAATAGGTTGATCCCTACTCTAAATTAGGCTATCAACGATCTATCATAGAAAAATATCAAGCAAAAGGTGTAGTTGCATGATTATGAGCTTGAGAACGATAATTTAAGGAAAACAATAGTTTATATTAATGCTCAATAAAAAGAGGCTAGAAGACTTAATGGGATGATGACCATTTAAAAAAATTATAGAGAAGCCCTTTGTAAGAGACTAGAAGCCAAATTTTTCTATTTGAGACATGATCTATAAAGGGTAAGCAAAGAGCTATCTTAATATGAGAAGCTTGAGGGACGCAGAAAGACTCTGGATGAGATTCTTGTTAAGCAAAGATCTCCTCTCATCAAGGATGGTTTGGGTTTCAAAGAAGATGATCCGGATCTTGAGGGGAGGCCCCCAAGATCTAAAATATTGAAATGGATCTTGGGGTAGAGACCCCCAAGATCTGAAAACTTGAATGCCAGAAGAAAAATATGAGAATGCCCAATAAACAAAACCACAAAGAAACTTTTTATTAAAACCAAAGTGAAAATAAACCAGCTAGGGCAATGGTAGCTTATCTCTGAGAAGAGATGTGATGGCTACATGCCTCTGAACTGTA
>APFE030902109.1:0-22848 GCA_000404065.3 Pinus taeda | reverse complement strand
TGACCCCTTAGACTCGTATATATAGAAAGGAGGTCTTGTCATTTGTATCATCCAAGAATTTTTCATTTGTGTAATGTAAAGGAGGTTGCCCCCTCGAAGAGGCTGATTTCTAAGGCGTTGATCTTTCTTTTCTATCTTTTTGTGAGTTGGTTTCATAACATATTGTTGGCTCTAGCTTCTTCCTTAATTATTTGGAGACATGGAAATAAACATAGGCTCCAAAAATAATGATGTGTGACACATCTAACTTTCTCCACAAGAAAGTCTCCTCTGGTGTGATCATGCCAAGAATCTACCAGTTCTACAAATATACTGTTGTGTTGCAGGACTCAGACCACAAATGCAAAGGTAGGCCTTTATCATGCAACATCACCCTCGCTCCCCCCATAATGCTATAGTTATTCCTCTCATCCACCCCATTTTGGTGTGGTTTGTGGGGTGTTGGCAACTCTCATGGAATGCCTTCTTTTGCACATAAATTTTTTAAATTCATTCAACATGTACTCACCTCCATTATCGCTCCTGAGAGAATTCACCTTCTTTCCCCTTTCTTTCTCAACCAGTGATCTGAATTCTATGAACTTGGAGAATTTCTCATCCTTCTTCTGCATGAAGAAGATCCAACACTTCCATGAGAAGTCATTAATAAAAATGACTAAATATTTGTGCCTAGTAGTGGAGGATGTAGAGAAAGGTCCATAAACATCAGATTGGATCCTTTGAAGGACTTCAAGTGCTTTTATGTCCCGATCATGGAATATGTCCTTTATGTACTTCCCCAGGGTACATCCCTTGCATACATCTTGTTGCTCAAGTTCTCATTTGGGGAGGCCTATTATTATCTATTGCATGATCTTCAAAGTGCCATGATGCAAATTCCCAAGCCTTGTATGCCAACATTCACTTACATGGAAACTCTGCACATTCTCTGCCTTTGTGCTCAATGCAACACAATCCTCCACATCTAGCTTGTGCATGTTCTTCAGATGAACCATGATTTTCTTCACCTGTCCCATGGCTATGTGTCTCAGGAATGGCTTTTATTTGTTGCCAAAATTGCAATAGAGACGAGATTTTTCTTTAGTCCCAGAATGAACATAACATCCTTCAGCCTAAGAGGGGACCTTGACTCCCTCTAAAATATGATTGTACAAATCTTTGTCATGTTATACCTTCTGTCGTCCCCCATCTCAATGTTCATCTGCAAGTCTTTTTCCTCCAAGTCACTGGTAAACATCAATAGAAGACAAAGAATCGATCAAAGCAAAAGATCTATTGATTACAAGTAAATGGAATCAGATACATTCACACATATAAGCATCATATATCAAGATAAGCATATGGAAAAAGGTGCAAATACTTTATTGAATAGAAGGAAGAATTACAACCATGAAGCTTGATTTGAAGTCACTCCTCTAGCTTTGGTTCCATCCACATCACATCATAAGCATGACAATCCGGCAGCATAATGACACTTACAATAGTCTTAATTCTCAAACTAACATTATCTACTTACAATCATCAAAGTCCATCCCTTGATCACTTAGATGAGTGCTCAATTTATAGGAAGATGGAGGAGGTTTTGTCATCAATGAGGGTATTGAATGGCCTTCCAAACTTAGAATTATTTCCATGGAGGAAGGGATGAGAGGATAGGATATATCTTAACTCACTCCTCATCCATTTTCAAGCTCATAGGAGATGATAAGTGTGGGAATCATCTAGAAGGCTCCAGAAGATAAGAATATTCCCCAACCCCTATGTGAATTTCACTCAATCTTGCCCAACGCAGGTCAAAGAGGGCCTAAGTGCTCTGCAGAGCACCTTCGTATGGAATTAACTGCTCTGCAGCACACCCTTGCTTGGGCCCAACTGTGATGGTCCCTCTTGAGGTCATTTTAGGATGTCTTGAGGCCATGAAACTATCTGGGAAGGAGGCATTCAAAAAGTTGACTTGTTTAGGGCATGTAGTAACGGAAATTAGGGTTTGTTAAGCCCTAAAACATTGATTTGGATGATGGGAGTGATGTGCCCAAATGGATCTGTAACAGTTCCCCCCTAAAGCATGAAGTCAAAAAATGTAATGTCGAGTAAAATGCTTTACGATGTGATGAAGAGGTTCCGAAGTGGTTGGTGACCTGCATCGATTACAATACAATATCATGATATTTTGATTTTTCTCATGAATCGCTGAGGGAAGGCATACCCATGCTCAACATATAAACTTTCATTATAAGTACATAGACAGTCGTCTACAGATATAGACCCATGATTGTAATGATCATCAATGTAAAGCCATTGTATG
Source organism: Pinus taeda (assembly GCA_000404065.3). NCBI lineage: Eukaryota > Viridiplantae > Streptophyta > Pinopsida > Pinales > Pinaceae > Pinus > Pinus taeda. The sequence continues at coordinate 20,543 of APFE030902109.1, read as the reverse complement.
GATGATTTCGTACATTTCCTGAAATCGCAGCCCGTATGGATGAAACTAGATCTGGGGTCTTCTATCTCATTCAATCGCTCACTCAAGTACGAGTCTAACCATGTGAATATGTGATCTGAAGTCGAACATGGGAAGACATCATCTAATTACTAGCTAATGATGTGAGTCGTTAGCAGATGCAAGAGAAATCACCGATAATGATAATGATCCTCAAGGTACTGCAGTACATTCTCCATAGTGTCAAGGGATGATTTGATGTTGAACACCATACAAAGTCTTTCAGTCGAAGGCCATTGATGTCAACCTATCGTCAGAAGCAAGAAACCTACCATTGATGTATGCAAGCCTCAAGGTACTAAAAGGATGTTTCTAAGTCAGCCTCTTGGATAATGAGTTGATGTCGAAAAGAAGCGACTCGATGCAAGAGGGCCTTGATGTATCCCACATCAGTGACACGAAATGAGTGTAATGATTTTGGAGATAGAATTTGACTGACAACACAAGGTTTAGGAATGGCGGTCATGAAAATTAAGGTTTATGGTATTGCAAAGGATGAATTTTAACTGAATGACTTCTCTTGAACATGTCGGCGACACTGAAATGAATTGCTAGAATTGACCCAAAAAAAAGTGATGGATGGTATGATAGACCAATGGTATGATAACCATGAATCTGATAACCCAACCCAAATAGTCATGGTGATGAAGTGAAAGTGTCATGTTCAAGAGCGACCTGCTACCAGAAGTGGTTTGCCCCTTTTTCCATTTTTCCCTAGTCATTGTTGACCAGTACCTCTTTATTTTTTATCAAGCTTGAGGAGGATAACATACACTTGTTTTATAATTCCACCCTTCGGGTGAATCCATCGCTATGTGATGTTTTAATGAGTCCACCGAAGGTGAAACTCGGTCTTGTCATGATCTAAAAGTTTGTCGCTATTTGATGTTTTAATGAGTTTAACGACAAAGATAACTCGGTCCTTTTCATGTTTAGGGAGTTTGAAAAGGGACAAAAAGAAAACTCCGCAAGTTATTTTTCATAGAATTGTCTCTCAAGCCTGAAAAAGCGTAAAACAATACGAGAGAGAACCTATTGACCATGTTCAGTCAACGTATTCTTTTTTCATAAATAATCCATCTCAGCCTGAAAAAGGGTTAAATTTGTACTAAGTAGATGTCGTTTCCAATCCGTTAATGAGTTGAAAAGGACAAGTTCTTGACAATATTTTCATATTTAGAGAGTCTGAAAAGAGATTAAAGAGGACTCCAAGGGGGTTCCTTTTTCGATGTTTAATGTGTAGTCAAAGATGCAATTTACAATTGAGCATGTCAAATTCTATAAGTCAGTTGTAAAACCTACTCAAAACAACACAAAATGGATTAAACATACCTATTTTATGAGTAAAAATAGATAACTACTAAGGTTTATTCGAGTAATTAACATGAAAACAACATAAAACAAGTATTTACCATGTCATTTTTACCATTTGATATTTACCATTCAGTTTTTTGCTATGGGCTAGTTTTTTCGAACTTCAATACTTGATTGTGAGAGATTTTGTGGATGATTCCTCGAGCCATCTAGGCCAGGTAGGAGATCTACCTCTCCTCTTTCTTTCTATGTCATTATTTTACTGTTTCATTCAAGTTTTAGGGTTTTTTGGGGCCTCTAAGGTTTGACTTTTTCACCCTAGGATCAACGCAAAATTTCATGTCGAAAACTATGCTGAAGAGCACCAAAATAGAAGGTTTCTTGCTCTGCAGCGCACTGTCTCCTTGCCTAGGCTTCCCATATTTGTTTCACGTGTTTGCTCCAAAATTTGTCCTGTTTTTTGCATAGAAAGGATCCTAATTAAGCTTGTGTTTTGATTGCAAGATTTCATTAGAACATAATGACCATTACATGGCGAGAAAGAGAGCATGAAGAACAAGGCATGATTGCCCTAAATAATTTGGGTACAGTTGAGGCCCTCAAAAGCTCCGGGTTGCTCAAATACTTTAGGTCGTCCAAAATGAGGCAACAAATAGAACTATTGCAGTTCCTTGTTCATGCATGTGATCCGACAGATCAGGCTTTTCATATAGGGGACAAAGTGGTCCCTATTAAGATCGATGATATTTACATTATTACCGGACTATCAAGGTGAGGTGCCTCCATCTCACTTTTAGGATTTTCCCATGGAGGTGAATCGGTGAGAGATTATATTCGACCGTTTTGTCGGCCAGGTACACAACCTAGGAAGGATGGGAAAATAAACATCAGGGATGTAATTGATTTTTGTTTGAAAACTGCCCTTTTCACTATAGCAAAATTAGCTCGCAGTGTCACACTTCATCTGGTGAATAGATCATATATGAAATATGCACTAGAGTATCTTGAGCCAAAAGTATTCAACTGGTGTGAGGCCATACTTTCTTCACTGAAAGAACAACTAATAAAGGTAAAAAGTAGTAAGACAAATAATTTTAGCTATGGTTCGATCTTAATCTCTTTTACCTTAGAAAGAATTCCATTGATGCAACCACAGCATGTAACACTGGGTCTAGTTGGTCCTAGAGATCCACAGATGCAGAGGTGGGTCGAATTGATGGCTAGACATGCGTGTCAGACAAAAATAATTTTTCCACTACATTCTTCAGTTGGCTCGATTGACAACACATTATCATCGAGGACCATCCATACTCAGGGATAGATTTTCATGGAGATCCAGATTTGATTTTACCAGTGGGCTCTCAATGTGGTGCTATAGGTAAATATTTTACCAAAATGTTTTTAATTTTCAAGTTTGTACATGTTTTGTGTTTTTAATGTTTCCAAGACTAAACTAAAATCATTCTCATGCATGTAGCTGTCGGTACTGTTCAACCTATGAGGCACCAATAGGAGGTAGGTGGGCCCATGAGGATGAACATTGGGAGAGCGGTTCTCCAAGATTTGGATTTGGCCGAAACCTTGGCAGAGTTGCAGGATCATGTGGAGAGATTAACCCTTGGTATTTTGGATTTCCAGATCGAGGAGTAACCTATGAGGCTACAACGCCATACTATTGGCATTCCAAGTCGTTCGATGCGGCTCTTACGCGTGATAGCTCATGCCGTGACCTGTTATCATGAGCATCACTAGGTCTACTTAGGATGTTTTTGCATGCATTTTGAGTTTTTAGGTCAGATGACCAAACATGTCTTGGACACAAATTTTCTAAAAACTTTTAAAACATCTATCTATTTTACTTTCAGAGTTTTTATATGTATGGCTATATGCAATCCTATTCAACTAATGATTTGAATTGAAAATTTTACTTTTACATGTGTCGCAAATGTCGATTTAACACATAGTTTGCTAATGAGTCAATTAATGTGTTAAAGCTTCTGGAAATATGTTGATATTGAATGTACTCAAATGTCTCTCCAAAAGACGAACTCTAAGGAACATACGAAGAATTGTTGGATTTCAGACAGTATAAATGTTTGTTAGTTGTAGTACAATGAGTTGTGAATCTAGCCTAATGATGATTCAGCGAATGCCAAGTGAAATGGCATTAGAGAGAAGTTTGATCAACGTGCTATACTCAACGATATTGTTTGTTGATCAACTGATACAAATCCCTTGAAAACTCACTAACTCGCCACTTGGAACGAAAATGGCCCATGCTGCAGAAGATAGGTTCTGCGTACTACGACTAGCACCACCGATGTAACCAACAAATGGTTCCAAAGGTTCCAACATCTGAAACAAATGCAAAGAGGATTGCCTAACCACATAAAAACTCTAAAAGGCACACTGACACACACACATGCAATTAAAGCGTATATACAGTGATTTTTACTACACTCAATTAAGCATAGTAACATTTGAGATACAACCCATTTCAGGGCTATGACAATGGGATTCCATCATAATCCACTAACTCGTAGGCTCCTTTTGCCAAAACATGCTTGACAATATAAGGACCCATCCAAAGTGGTTCAAATTTCCATGCTCCAAGTTTATCAGCTTCCTGATCATAAAGTAAGACCAGGTCTCCTTCTGAGAAAAGGTGAGGCTTGACATTTCTATCATATTTTGCCTTGATTCATTTCTTGTGCACTTCATTAGCCAATGTGGCTCCATGATGGATTTCATCCAGATGGATAAGTTCCAAGAAAAGCGCTTCTTCTTTAGAAGTGTCGAGTAACAAGTCAATCGTGAGTTTGAGAGATGAAATTTTGCATTGTATCGGAAAGATTGCCTCCAGACCATACACCAATTGAAAGCGTGTGAATCCAATTGCATTTATCACCGAGGTTTGATATTCCAACAAGGCAGAGTACAGGATTAAATGCCAGTTTCATTTATGAACCACTATCATTCTTTCAGGCATTTGTTGATGGCCTCAACTTTTCCATTCGCTTGCAATAATAAGGGGTAGAACTATCATGTGATAGTCCTAACTTAGCAATCAACTTAGCCATCATGTGATTGTGATACTACGACCCATGATTTGTAACTATAGCATGTGGTACACCCTCTGGTTGAAAAAGAAAATAGCAGCCGTTTCACCACTATTATTTAATGTTGGCATTGCCTCGGCCCATTTGGTAAAATAGTCAACGGCGACTATAATGTACCCATGCCCCCCAGTCAAGGTGGGGTTACATGTCATGAAGTCAATGCCCCATTTGGCGAATGGTCCAACAGCAACGACAGGATGCAATAGTGCAGGTGGTAATCTAGGTTTACGGTCATAGATCTGGCATGAGTGACAGCTTCTGACCGAAATTATGTAATCTTTGAATATACTAGGCCAAAAGTAACCAGCACAGAGAATTATCTACGCGGTAGCATAATTAGATAAGTGTCCACCACAAGCACCTAAATGGAAATCATTCAAAACTTTCTCGACTTCCTCATGAGTGAGGCACCTTCGTAAAATTGTATCGATACCATGACGATAAAGAGTGTCGCCAATGATAGATAATCTTTGGCTTGGTATGGCTACGTCACTATTGTGAGCGAGAGGTATCTGGCCGGAAAGTTTAGGTCTAGAGATAAATCAGTATATCTCCATACCACACATCAGATGATGAAATCAGGAACAAAGACTCATCCAAAATTGATGGTTCTGATGTTGAATCGATAGAAATCAAGGGAAGGTCACAAAGTAGCTCAACAAAAAGTAGAGATTTTTTTGACTTGGATTTGATGAATTCCAGATCAAACTCCTACAAAATGACTATCCATTTTGAGTATTTTCCCCCCAGCGATTGACATGACAAAATATATGTCATAGGGTTTTAATCCTAAATGACAACGGTCTTTCAGAGTAGGATATAGTGACAAAATCTCTGTACAGCTTGAACAGCTGCCAAAGCTAGTTTCTCGACATAAGAGTACTTACTTTATATATCATTAAGATTGTGGCTCAAATAATATATAGGATGTTCAATCCCATCTTCCTCTTGGACTAAAACCATTCCAATGGTTGTATCTGCAGCAACGAGATATAGGAAGTAGTCATTTTGATAATTCGGGGAATACATTAATGAGGCTCTAATCAAGGTATCTTTAAGAGCATCAAAGGAAGCTTACACAACCTGATCCCAATGGAAGGGTATCCCCTTTTCAATAAATGAGCAAATCATTTATCCATTTCAACATAATTGGGAACAAACCTCCTCAAAAAGTTAGCCTTCCCTTGGAGTCTCTGTAACTGTAGTAGATTTGAAGGTGGAGGCAAATCAAGGATTGCCTGAACCTTAAATGGATCAAGTCGAATTCCCTCCTTAGACACTACAAAACCAAGAAAATGATTAGAACCAACACAAAACACACATTTGTGTGGATTAAGTCATATTTTGTAGTGTCATCACCGTAAAAATATAGCTCTCAAATGTCGCGGGTGATCAGACCGCTTTTGTGAATGAGTAGGTAAATCGTCAAGGTAAGGTTGAAAAATATGTTTGATGTCATGGAAGGCATAATTCATTATCCTCTAAAATGTGGCCCCTGCATTCTTCAAACCAAATTGGAGTTTTCGATAGGCGAATGTGCCCCATGGACAAATAAAAGCAGTTTTAAGTGGTCCTCTATGCGGATATTGATTTGATTGTAGCCAGAAAATCCATCCATGAATGAGAATATTTCGCATCTAGCACATTCATCAATAATCTAGTCGATAAAGGGAGTGGGATAGTTGTATTTTGGACAATTTTAATTTACATCCCTATAATCTACGCACACTCGTATTGTCCCTTGTTTCTTCATGACAAGAATGATATTGGAAACCCAGTCAGTAAGAGGAACAGGGTAAATGAAACCAGAATACAAAAGTTTTTCAACTTCTGCCTTAATGGAAGCAACCTTCTTTGGATGAATAGGTCAAAGGCAGTGTTGTACTGGTTTGACATCATGATACATTTTCATTTCATGTTCAACTATACTAGAATCTATACCTGGCATCTCCTCGTATGACCATGCAAATATATCTCGAAATTCACTAAAGAGAGCACAGTAAATATCAAGTTCTGATGGAGAACAAGATTTACCAACATGAATGTTTTCTAGAACGTTATGTTTGGTTGAAATACTGATAGAAATGGTCTCTTCAATATTTGATAGGTTTCGCTCGGAATCTACTGTATCTATGAAAATAGAATTAGAAAGGAAATCGACAACTGAAGGGTGATTAAGTTCATTTGAATAATATTCGATGTGATCTGGAATATGGGAATGATGATGATAATCCTCCCATGGTTCTCCTTCCATAATCATTAATTGGACGATTCCTTCATCAATAGAAAATATACGTGAAAAAGGATCAGAAGAAGTACCAAATTCTAATGAACGATCTACCCATACAATTGACGAAAATGGATTTGGGTTTGTCGTGCAAGCCAGAAAGATTGATTGATATGGTAGCTCAATAGGGCTTAGTGGCATGATTTCAGAATTACTATCAACTTCAAAACTATTGGTAATCTTCCTTAAGTTAGATGAAGTGGAAGATATCATGTTGCAAGTCTCTACTTTTGCCACTTCCACCAAATTTGATGGTGGTGGTAGTGAAAAAGTACCCATTAGGGAAGAGTCTTTAAAGATACCTACACCAATGTTTTGGAGAGATAACGGGGGTCCCTATACCAATGGCATGCTACCTGTGAACTAGAGGCGAAGAAGGTGAGTTGGTCGATAACTATGATTCCACTTTTATGAGGAAATGCAATCATACAAAAGTATGTTCAAACCACAACATCCATGGCATAAACCCATGGTCTTCCTAGCAAAATGTTGTAGTCAAGGGGTCTGTCAACTACCTCAACTTCAACAGTTACTATTTTGCCTCCTAGTTCGATCTGTAGATAACTCAATATTCCACAAGGCATATATGTACTACTATCAAAAGCTTTTAATGTTGTTGGTGAACGTGAAAATGGCGATGAACCAAGTGTTTTCCAGAAACTCATAGACATTATACAAGTAGATGCCCCCTCGTCAATAATAGTTTGATGAATAAGTTTATTGGAAGTGTTTACTTGAATTAGAAATGCTAATTGTGCTGGTAATTGTGGTCTATAACCCGCATGGTTGAAAACCACAAGATTGGAATCAATTGGATCGATTCCACCAATTGCTGACAACAAAGCCTGCTTTTGGGAGGGACAATTCTGTAACACCTCAAGCATAGACATAGCAGAAAGTGACTAAGCCAAATCTTCTACTATGTTATGATTCTGTGCATCTTGAACTCGAGGGTTAAATGTTGATTTGTGTACAACTCCCTTAGGCAGTTTTATTGTTAACTCTGGTGCAATAGGTGGTGGAATAGGATCCTTTGAAGTTGTAGTCAAAGGGTTAGGTCAATCAGCGTGGTTATTCAATGATGATGGTTGATTTCCATAATATTTTCTTCATGTTGACACCAAAACATCATCTTTCATCTTAGAGGCAGATATCATAAGCACTTGGGAAGTGGAAGCTTGGTTTGTAGCAACCATATTTGTCTCTGGTTTTGGAAAAGGATCAGTCAATACCGCAAATGTATTAGAAGTCTTCAAAAGCTTTAAGACTTCAGACCGGTGCAGACAATATCACGTAAAATGCTCATTATTACAAATCAAACACGGGTAATGAGGTTTCCTTGCTGAAGAAGAGGAATCAGATGATTTCTCTTGAGGGGAGTTATTTTGTTTTTTCTTGTTTTTCCCCTTTTTCTTACCTCCTAGTTGCTTTTCATTTTTGCCGTTATCAGACAGCACCACATTTATTTCAGAAGTAAGAGTGTTATCAGGTGCATTTATAGTTTGATTGGTAATGGAAAGTGTTTGACCAGATGGTCTACCTGCCATTTGTGTGCTCAAAGAACCAATCACACCATCATCGGCATAAGAGTCCTTACTCGATGGTGAAGGAGGAACAGTGAAAGTTGGTCGGGGTTCATTCAGGATCTTTTCATAGAGCGTGCTGGATTCTGTATAAATCAAATCCAAATATTGGGCACGAGAAATTACTTACTCTTCTGTGACAACTCCACCTTTCGCTACATCCTCAGTGATAGATGGCAGCAAGGATTTTATAAATCACTCAACCGGAAGCTGATCAATGAACAAAAGTTTTAACCATGCGAGGACAATGATGACACTCATGAATATGATCAAAGATATGAGTAGAAGTAGTCTATTTAAAGTTGGTTAGTAGTTCTGTTCCAGTCTCATATCATATTGGTAACTGGAATTGGGTTAAAAACGTGGTAGCTAAGGTAGTGAAGTTATCAAAAGAAGCTCGTGGTAACTCGATGTACCATTTCGCAATAGGACTAGTAAGCATTCTATGGAAAAGCTGAAGTCTAATAGAATCATCATTCAAGGAGTTTGATGAACACCATAAATGAAAAGTCATGACATGGTTGGATGGGTCTTCTCTAGGATTTCCATTGAATTTCGAAATATCAGAAGGTAACTTATGAGGAATCACTGGCCACCAAGGTGCATTAAGAATTGGGTCATTGGTGAGTTGATTTAGATCCAGTAACTCAAGTGTCACAACGAAAGGCAATTGTTTATTAAGGTGAGGTTGAGCATATCTAGGGTAAGATGGAATTGCCTAGGCAATGGGCCTTTGTATACCAACATAAGGCATTTGCTGCTGGTAACCTTGATATGGGTAAGTTTGTTTAGCAAACTCGGTGTAAGGTTGTTGTTGTTCTGCACCAAGATAAATTTGTTGTTGTCCAAACCTAGCATAGGCTTATTGACCAAGACCTGGATAAACTTGTTGTTGACCAAACCCAGCTTGAGCTTGTTGTCCAAGTCCATGTTGAGGTTGGTATTGCTGGAATTATTGTTGTTGATATTGGGGCTGCCAAGGCTATTGAATCAAATATTGTTGTTGTTGGTACAATGGTTATTGGTTTAACAATTGTTGTTGCCCACCAATGTAAGGTTGACCAGGTTGTGAATACACTAAAACTTGGGGGTCTGAGGTTGAAGGGCCAACTTGCATAGGTTGTGATACAACAATTTGGGCTTGTGACGTCGGCACAGCTGTAACAACAGGTGTTGTAGGTATGGATGAGATAGATTTCATAGGTTGTGATGTGTACACAAGCCTAGGTTGAACGTGCATGCCTGGCTGACATTGACAGACAGTCATTCCAGGCTGGCCTAAAGATGACGACATTCCGACATATTGTTGCCCCCCAGAATATGGAGGATAAGGAGAATATGCATATTGTTCTTTGTATGGGGGTAGTCTAGTGTGAAGAGGATACAAAGGATGATAACCAGATGAACCAGCTTGATATGAACTTGATGCGTCTAGCTGTTCGGTACCCGTAAATGAGTAACCAGATAAAATTCCAGTAGAAGACATTGGTGAAGACCAAGGACTAGAAGCAACACCTAAGTGGGTTCCTGATAAAGATTGGTAACCTAATGGGACGGATGGAACACCATACAAATGTGACTCAGGTTCATAGTAAACATTGAAGAGGTTATGACAAAAGATTATGCCGTAGCCGTACTAGATGGTACGGTCTGGGATGTTGACTCTGCCATAGTCAAATGTCCAACTAAGTTTCCGAACGAATCAACAGGTGTCTGAAAGTAATCAAGATCAAAAGGAGCAATGAAATGAGGAGTATAAGGATACAGATAAAGTCTAGTTTCAAAATGGAATGGAGTTCTGGGTGATTCTACCTCAGGTTCATCTTCTATTTAAATCAAACCAGGAAGAAGAATTTCAGCGTCTACTCCATAATAGATTTCTGGCTGTTGCTGAGGTAAAGAGGAGGTCTCGAAAGTTACGAATGTCTGAGGATCTACCGGTCAATATTCTTCTGGTAGGGTAACCACTTCTGATTGTTCCACCTCAAGATCCAAATGTTCTGGTAAAATAACAAGTTCAGGTTGGGCTTCATGAACAACTTCTGGTTTAGAAGTAACTTTTGATTGAATAGTGATGGGTTCAGGATCTAGTTCTAGTTGAATAGATTTAGTTTCAGAAGTAATTTCTTGTTGAAAAATTCAGATTGAGAATCAACTTGTTGTTGAACAACTTGGGTTACCGTTTCACTAGATTCAGTTCTAGTTTCCTCAGGTAATTATGGAGATTCCACTTCAATAACAAATGTGCCAATAACCGTAGGAGTAACTGGGGTCACAGTACTTACTGGCATAGGTGTTTCTGGTGATTCAGATGAAGAACTAGATGCTTGTGAAGTACTGGATCAAGTCAAATGAGACTACTTTGACCGAATAGGTGTAGCTTTGGGTGGTAAAGGCGGTTTACTCACTGCTCTCTACGAACGATGAGGTAAGGGTTGATCTTCCTCCACGATTGCTGATTGCTTTTATTACAAAAAAGAAATAAACAAAAAAGGGTAATCTAGGCAAAAGATTTACAAAGAAACTGTGAACTACAGAATACCTCCTAGGGAACCAAGAAGTATGGGCAAGAAATCTCCTCGAATGATGTGTTCGGTGTATCATAGTGTACAAGGCAGCCAACTCGGTTACCTAAGGATCGATAGCAACTTACTGTTTTCCTCCCATATATACCTGAAAGTACATGGAGGCCCAATCCGTATTAGTGTTGTCTAATGCAAAACTGCACAGTGACAACATTCCCATATACTTTATGTACTGTAACACCGCCTTATATACCCGGAGGTACGTGGACGAGCTACGATATACTCACTTACGTGGAATGAGATATCACACTTAGGATGTATTGCAGACAAGTTAGTGATAACTGTTATGTTTTATGATGTCAGAACACATCTCTAGCCTAGAACCTCTAGATGTTTTGCATTAGTTGACAATGCTCCATTAGGTAAATTGATGTTAATTTTAAGTTGATCTTGCTTAAGAATTTTCCTTTCAGGATTCACCACGTGATATATTTTCAATTCATAGAATGCAACTAACATGATAAACATTCTTTCCATTCAATTTAACAATGAAAATATTAGCTAGTAGGGATAGATCAATCAAATTTCTTTCAATCAAAGAGCAAAGAGCCCAACTAATGCAATTTCCCTAAACTATTCCTATGAGCACACACAAACTTTTCAATGCACGATGCAAGTTTTTCTTTTTGATTCCCTTAATGTTATGATGAAAAAAAAAGGAAACTAATGTGGTGAGCACTAGTATTGTAGCAATAATGCTACAACTCCTGGGGCTGCCTACTTTACTTTTATCAACCCGGTAGTTCGTAACAAACTTGGAAGTGACAGTGATGTATGCACAAGTACTAGCTCTTACTGCAGGCTGTCACTTGGTCAGCTGGCACAAGATTGCTAGGAGCTTAAGCCAACTTCTATGAATTCTCAGAAGAAGCTTTTAACTATGATGAAATAAAGCTAACTCTACAGAGGCTATTCTATATGTAGAAAGAAAAGGAACATTGAAATATAACACAAACCCTAGCAAATCCTAACTTACCGACTAACCCTACTTTTGCAGAAAAAGAAATGAAAATTGATGGAATGAGTGCCATTTACTATTGAAAAGGTAAATTGCATTTATTCAAGCTACTTCTGAAGAGAAATGAGAAGAAAACATATTTTTGTGTTTTTGAGTGTTTTTATGTGAAATTATTATGCTTGTGATTTATCTGGTTGTGATTGTGCAGAGGTTCGGTGGCGAAGGAAGGTGGAGTTGGATTTTACAGAGGTGGAGGAAGGTGTGGAGAGGTCCTAAGAAGCCCCTAGTACCCTTATAAATAATTTCAGAGTGACCGGACTTCGAAAAATCACTCATAGGAAATTCTACAGGAGGCTGCAGGAGATCTACAAGAGGATCCACAAGATGAGGCCAAGAGCTATTTTTGGAGGTTTGAAGGTGGAAAAATGATGGGAAAGAGTAAATGAAGGCTAGATTAAGGTGTTTAGGGGTCTAGAACTTGTCAAGGAGGATCAAGAAAGAAGAGGACGGTTGCATTTGTTCAAAGGGCAAGAAAGAAACTTATGGAGAAAAACACAGAAATTAGGGCAGATTGGCGAAATGTTGCGAATCACTTGGAAAATCTCTGAGAGGTGAGAGGGTGCCAGCTATTGTATGGATGTATGGTGAGCTGAGGTGTCCTACAATGGATCTTCACATCTACTTACAAAAACTGATCCAAGAAAGAACTAACTATGCCAGGAAAACAGAAATTTCTCTAGCTTGGCCTAATTTCTGACCTACAATAGAAAATGCTGGATAGTAACCTGTGAACAGAAAAGCATGCAAATAAATCTATTTGAAAAGAACAAGAAATGATCTAAGCAACTGAATCTGAAAAAATATATCAATCTTTCCAAATCAAGTTATCACACTAGCAGTTGCATGGAAGAGCAAAAACTGTGTTTTTGGTGGTAGCAAAAGTGCCTTGACCTCAAATCATAGTCCCAGGAAGGGATAAAGGAGATCAAGGCCTACTGTTGGCCTTTTTCAATCTTATTCTATCACTTCAGTAATCTATTTAAGCAACTGAAACAAAAACAGCTATGCAAACCATCAAAAGCAACCTATTCTAAACAAGCTAAAATAAATCTATGTAACAGAACTTAACTCATGAGCTGAAGCAAAAACATACAAATAAAAAGTAAGAGGTATTGGGCAGCTTGGGTTGGGCCCTAACCCAAGAACATCAGCCCTATAAAAGAGATTAGTGTTGGCTCAAAAGCTATGTCATCTTCATCACCAAAAATAATAGTCACATTACATGAACTGTTCTCAAAAGGAACTCGAAAATAAGCTGAACAATGTGCTGCACAAAAGTGCGAAAATTTCTACTAATGACTGGCTAAAATCCAACTAAAAAAATTGAGCACCTAAGCCCTTCTATTTATACAATTCGAGCCTCCAACAGCTCTCCTAAAATCAAGGAGCTCAGCTTCCCAAAACTGCAGATAAACAACAGTCCTTTTTACTTGCTTAACTGCCCCTTGGATGCACTAATGTGGCTACTTGTGCTCCAAGTTGCTAATAGACGATTCGAGGAAATGGGTCATAAATTAAGGAGACACCCCCCTACAAGTCCTCTTCCCTGTTTTCCTTGAGTTTTGGCTACCATTTGCTCATAAATCCCTTGACTTTGTCCAAAATTGACCAAAAAATCGCCAAATGACTAACCCAATTCACTCTATTAGCATAAATATATTCAAAAACATGCAATAAACTAATGAGAATGGTGGATTAAGTTGAATTAAGAGGCAAAATGAGCCCATCTAATTACCCATTTCTGGGGCTCATCATCACCCCCCTATTGAATGGGTTGCTCATCCTCTGAGCAACTAATCTAATTCTTCATCCTTTATGGCTCTGACAAATTCCCTGACATCCCATGCCTCTAATGTGATATCTTCCTCTTTATCATGGAAACCAACCTTCATATCCACCTCTTCCCACTATTTTTGTTCTTCCTCCGCTTTTACTCCTTCCAACAGTGCTAATAGCAGTGGAGGACTGAATTTAAGGCCAATGCAATTGGCCTTCAAACTTTGCATTGAGTGCTTGTACAGGGGCGCTCTCCTCATGACTTCCCTCATCCTGTTTGGGGAGTGATAATCCCTGATTTCTAGGCTATGTGGCAATTTATTCCACCTTCTCATGTAGGCATGAATGCAGTCATCTCCAAACAATCTCTCCATGTCCTCGAAGTGAGCAATAGCTTGGGCCTGTTTATCAACATAGTCTGGGACCACTTGGGGATTGGCTGCAAGGTGTTGGTGGGCATAGATGAGAGCCATAGGTTCTGTTGGTTCTGCTCTAATCACCAGGGGTTCATTCAGTTCTTTTTCCATCATTTTCTAGATTTCCACTGCCCTTTTCTCTTCATGGCTCATCCAAGATGCCATGGCCATCAGCTGCAAATCTTCGAACGCAACATTTGGATACCATAAGTTCATGTCAGTAAGTGCCATGTTGTGCAGGTAAAATTCTGCTAGCTTCACCTTATCCTCAGCTGAACTGTGATCACATAGTTGCATGAATTGGCCATAATCCTTAAAAGGTATTGTGCCCCTCTGGGCTAGTGTCTTGATCTAGAATTGGAGCCACTGATCCTTAAGGTACACTGCATATGATTTGGCTGCCTGCCTGCACTGTAATGCCTCCATAGCCCAGATGGCCATGCAGGCTAACTAGGCTTCCTTTTCCTGTAGCTTCCTTCTCAAAATCAACACCTCATTTTCTGCCTGGGAGTCTCTTTCATGTTGCTGTCTTATTATTGTTTCATTATTTGTCTAGGGATCCTCTTCCTGTTGCTATCTTTTTAAGATTGACAACTCATTTCCTCCTTGAGGTTCCCTTTCTTGCAGTTGTTTCTGTAACTTTTCATTTTCTACCTGAGGTTCCTTTTCTTGCAGCTACTTCCTTAACTTTTCATTTTCTTCCTCCAATTGAGCTCTTTTGATGCTTTCTATATGCCTGACCATGCTCAATTCTTTGCCCATCTCTCTCAATTTGTTTTCCATGTGCCCAATGTCTTCTACTCCTTTTGATTTTGCAATCTGCATCCATCTGTGGCTTCTGACCCTTTCTTTTTCCAATTCAAAGAACAGTGGGATTGCAAACTTATGTGGAATAATTCTTCCTCCCTCCCGATAATTGTAATAAAGGACTAAACTAGGCTAAGGGTCAGCTTCTGGTATTTCTTTTGCCTTATTTTTCTCCTTGGTCTATTCCTCTACCTTCTTTTCAAGTCTTTCAGTTTCTTGGAGCTTTGTCAATGTCTCCTGTAGAGAGGTTTGTGCCTTCTGTACGACTGTTGTAGAGTCCATTAGCTTGATCCTTTCTTTCCAAGTAGAGGTCTTAGGACTTCCTCTTTCATAGGTGATGGGGCTTTTGGAGGGATATTCCTCCTTTGTTGCAGTAGGGACATCCTCAATGATGATGAGCTCCTTTGAAGGTGGCTGAGGCTTCCCCATCTTTATTTTGGTGCCCTTTCGAGCCTTGAAATACATAGATGGTTATCTCTTCCTTTTTCCTTTGGGGTTGGCTGGAGTACTAAGTGCAGTAAGAACAGCTACTGCCTCTCTTGCTAGTGTCTTAGGAGACACTTCTTCTTGTTGTGCTTCTTCTTCATCTGTTGTTGTGCCTGTTTCTGCTGGTTTTGTGTCTACTGTCTCTGACTCTCTTTTCTCCTCCGCTTGTTTATTTTATGCCTTTCATGTGGCAGCTTTTTTCTAAGCTATCTTAGGCTTCTTCTTTCAGTTCTTGTTCTTTTCTTTTTCTCAGCTGTGGCTTTCCCTTTTTCTGCTTTTGACTCTGTCTTCTTCTCTACTTTAGGCTCATCTGTGGTGGTGTCATGTTTCTCCTCTCCTATTTGGTCTCCTCCTTCTATTTTTGTGTGGGGTTCCTCTTATTCCAATTGAATTTTCTATTCTTCTTCATGGATTTCCTTCTCAGCTTCTTCTTTCTGTTCCTCCTCTTCACTTCTAGATGGACTAAGGTCATAAGTGAGAGTTTTTATATCATATTCTTTAGTCATGTTCCTGAAAATCTCCCAAGCTATGGGGATTGTGTAAGTATGGAGGGCATCCTCCACTAGCAATTTAATTAGCCCATGGTGAGCCAATTGGTCTGGAACCCCTGCCTTCAGTTTGGTGCTAGACTCTATTAAGGATTGGAGGAGAAAATATGGAAGACTAAGTTTTCTGGATGTAGGAAGGTCCATGCCATATATTAGTTCATGTAACATTCTAAAATGATACCCATAGGCTATGTTGTATCTTCCTTCATAGAAGATATAATTCATGATCTGATAGCTGACCTCACCCCATGGATAAGGTATACCTATCCTCCTAATGCCATTCTTATCCTCCACGGGATGTTCATCAGGTTGGAAAAAGGTCTTCTTAGCAACTTGTCTTAGTGATTTTTCTTCTTTGCTCCAAGGGAGCCCAAGTGGGAGACTTGTAATCCTGCTGATGAACTCAGGTGTAAGTTCTATTGTTATACTGCTAAAACTGACTGTGGCATGGGTTTTTGAGTGAGGTTTTAAAGACAATAAAAATTCCTCTGTGACTTCCTCATCATACCCATGAAACTTCTCAAAGAAAGGCATCCAATTTTCCCTGGTGAAGAGGGCTACCACTTCTTGATGTTCATGCAGTTTAGTTGAATTCAGAGGCTCCTTCCTCATAAAACCCCCTGTCATGATGTTTAGAGACTGTTGGAAATTCTCAGGTGAGGAGGAATGCAACAAATTTCAAACCCAAAAACAGAGGAACAACTAAAGGTTTTTCTGGAACCAGAGAGAGAGAGTTTTTCATGTTCTTCCTTTTTAACAAAAGCAAATTTCAACTTTCCTTCCCTTCAAACTTTGTTCTCAAACTTAATTTACTTCTCGGGCTGTTTGCGGGAAACAATATCTTGAAAAAAACAGAGAGTATACAAAACATTGTTTTTTCCTTTCACACAATAAGCAGACTACCCAATGAAAATTCACTTTGTTTTACAAGCTCAATTTTCTATGGTTGCACCAATTCTTTACACAAGAGAATACCACAGAGGTGAAAGAGACAATTTTTCAGCACAGAGAGCAAATGGAGAAATCATATATTTTTAACACAGGTAGACTCTGTTCTCACTTTTCCTTTCTTTTTAACTCAATACTTCGCTTCAAATCCCACCAGCATTTGTATATATATCGAAATGCAGAGTGGGTTTTGCCTAGCCTACCATTTCGAGCTCGAATTCGCCATAAAATCCTGAATTTTCCTCGGCGAGATTGCTCATTGTCCTCTTGTAAAAGGGCTCCTGTAGGATTGTGTTTCCGCTCCTGTAGAGTGCGATAATGCTCCTGTAGAGCCCAATAAGTGGAAGGGTTCTGAAACTAGCAGAGAGAGACTATTTCGAGGTTCTGAAGGTGGTAGGTAGGTTGCTACAACCGAGAACGCATCGATGCAAATGAAAAGAAAGGTGGTGAAGGCAGTCGACTGTAGCGTACTTAAGCTTACGGGTGTGTTCTGCAGTGACGAGGTGAGGTGGTAGGAAGGGTCCATCTAGACCTTTGATCCCCACTTCAGTGCCATTATGAATCTTCATGCTGCCTGCCCACAATCACTTCGATCATTCCTGTTATACGCCGCCACCACTACCTATTTTGAGTTTTCTTCCCCGAATTTACTGAACACACATGCTAATGGCACCCACTGAGCGTTGTTTGAACTGGACGAGGGTGGCCAGTTAGCTGGCCACCGATCATTTAATCGCAACTATCTCACTTGTCCATGTAGTTTCTAAATTATACTCATGCAACAAAGGAATGGGTTTAGTCACTTACCTTTTAGTCGCTACCGTGTTGTTGCATGCTCAGACCTTGGCATTCTGTTCATGGGTTGCTGCTGTTGGCACCCATGGCTCATGAATTGGTGACTCGGCTACCTCATGCTAGTGAAGTTTAATCAAGATTGGTTCCTTGCACATTTTATACACCTGTGGTTGCACTGACCCTACCTCTGGAGCTCGATTTTTAAGGGGATCAGATGTTACAAGAATCCTGCAGGATTTCCTGTAACTGCTTCTCCCTCTAAAACTTCTGGCTGAGGCTTGAGCAGGGCCTAGAGAGATAACTACAAAAGGTTTTGAAGGAAAAGGAAAAATAACTGGTATGCACGAGGTAAGAGATAAGTTAGGAATGCTGCTATTTTATTCTTCATTTTTTTTTTAAAAACAAAAGAAACAAGATTTTGTATTTCTGCACAAGGAGGAAAGAAGTGAGTGGAAATGCAGGGGTGTAGGTAAGGAATGGAGAGTTAGGAGGATGGTGGCAGGGGGGTCCATAGATCTTCTAGGCAAGTTTCTAGCCCTCTGATCCTTTTCTGGACTTGATTTTGAGCTCTCTGTGATTTCTACAAGAGCATCCTGTAGAATGCACAGAGCCTCCTGTAGGATGCATAATTTCCAAAACAAGTGAGACCAAGGACTGGGAAAAGACAATAGCAATGGAGAAATGGTATATTAGAGGTGTATTTGACTCGACCATGGCCCATTTTCTACTGTGTCCCTCCTGCAACCTGCAATGTATTAAAAAAAAGATAATTTTTTTGTTCCTGTTTTTTCTTTTTTCTTTGTTTTCTTCTTCTTCTTTTTTTTATGAGATAGTTGGGGTGCCTCCAGGAGGTTTTCACCTTCACTACCTGCCCTGGGTGCCTCCAAGGGGAGGTTTTCACCCAGGGATATTTTATTCTCCTTTTTTTTTTAAGGTGTGGGTGGAGTGGAGGCAGAGACTTGCTCCACTACCAACATTGTTTTACTCAAATTCTCAATGAATTCTTGCTTGGAGAGGGGCTTCCTGTAGATTTTCAAACTATGCCCATTGACAAGCATGGGGATGGCTTCCTCATCAACTTTCACTAAGGTTACTCCTATCGCTTTGTTCGAGGTGTCTATGTGAATGTGGAAGGGTAGGGCCCAATTTGGGCCTCTCAAAATTGTGGCAGTCACCAGTTTACTTTTCAAGGTATCCAGAGCCTCTTGACTGTTGTCAGTCCATATGAACTCAACATCGTTTCCCAAAAGACCAAACAATAGAGAGGCTAGCTTACTGAAATCTTTAATGAATCTTCTATAATACCCTGCTAAGCCTAGGAAACTTTGGACATCTCTCACCTTTTTAGGAGGTGGGAACCTTTGAATGATGGCAATTTTGTTCGGGTCCACCTATAACCTTGCTGAGAGATTGCATGACCTAGCATGGTCCCTTCGGTCATTAAGAATTTACATTTTTCAGGACTGAGGAATAGGTTCATTTCAATACATTTGTCCAAAACTTTTCCCAGGTTAGACAAAGCTTCCTGGAAGTTAGAACCATAAGGGGTAAAGTCATCCATATAGATTTCCGCTGCATCATGAACTAGTTCAGCAAATATACTCAATACTGCTCTCTGGAAAGTGGTAGGAGCATTGCACAATCCAAAGGGAAGGACCAGATATGCAAAGTTACCCCAAGGGAAAGTGAAAGTGATCTTATTGTTGGCATTATGAGACAAGTGTTGTCCTTGATGGCAAATCACATAGATGACAAATCATAGTGCAGGAGGTCAGCAGCAAAGAATTGATGATTAGTCGACAAGAATGAAGAGAAAATATATATATGCAGGTTCACTTTGACAAAGCCGTGTATATACATAGGCTGGACGTGCCCAAGACGCGTATGCATATACGCACTTTCATGCAAGGAAAAGCGCATATATGTTGGAGAACTTACTTTTGGTCCATGGTAGTTAGTCCTTGGTACTTGAACCTATGATTTTGGACCATAGTATCTCGTCAGATGTGTTGATCCCTAGTATGAGGTCCATGGTATTAATTTGTTATGGTTTTGGACCGTGGTATTGTAAAAGGCCTAAGACTATAAAAGGAGAAGAAGATCATTAGGCAAGATACTTGAATATCTGATATAGGATGAGATCCAATATGCAGGATATGGGTTATGATGCATTGCTTGATCGAAGCTAAGGAGGGATCTCACCGGTTGATGGAGAACAAGATCTACGGATAGATCGGGATCAAATGGTTTGAAATGAACTATCTCTATATGGTTGATTATACTTGTTCTAGATCTGTATACTGACGCATATAATGTTCTGAACTGGGTATAACTTAAGTATGAAATAGCTGCAAGTCATGATAGATATGTACGCAGGTTGGCTTTGGTAAAAGCACGTATGTACGCGGGTTTGATTCGTCCAAGTAGCATATACCATTTGAGCTATGATTTTTTATGATACAGTTGGTTCTGAATATTGTTACAGACTTCAGTGTGCTGCTCTGTGTTCTGGTGACTGCTTTTTGTTGACAGGGTTTCAGTGTTTCAATATTGAGTGTTTTAGAGATTGATGTTGCTAGTGTGTGTGTGTTTCAGTGATATTGATGGGTCTAGTATGAAAATTGGATGAAACAAGGCCTTCACATTCTAGAGTTGTGCTTCAGTGTATCCAGTCTGAAAATTGATGAAACGTGGTACCTGGAGGAAGAAAGAGAAGGTTGTAGCCTTCGGTAGGTCAGCACCTACGTACTAGTACATCAGCTAGTACAAGAGCAAAGGGGGTTGTAGCTCCCTTCCAGGAGAGG
>APFE030902105.1:0-10319 GCA_000404065.3 Pinus taeda | reverse complement strand
CTCTCTAAAAAATATAATGAAATATTCTCAACTTCTAGATTTTAATTTGGTCAATAATATTTTATTACTTTTCAATTCCTAATTTAGCTCAATACTTTGTTATAAATAATATGGTTTCCCATTCATTCTTCACCTTGATCACTCTCATAGTCACCACTATCATATTATCACAATTGAGATGTCACTTGAATTCAAGCTATTTGTTTTTTTATGATCCATTGCAAGTTGAGAGAGAGAAACAGATCAATGCAACACAAGGAAATCAAAAAGACCCATCGCACGGAGGGGGATCTATAGACCCAAGTTTATAAATTTTCCTCACCAAGTGTTTCATTTACATTAATAAAATTTCCTTATTTATATGATCCATCGCGTTGTTACACTTTTTGTTTTCTATTATATGTTTCTAAATGCATATGATCTTTTGATGCAAATTTTTTTTTTGTTTTTTATTGTAAATCTGAAACATAAACAATCCTATTTTTTTTTTTAAGATCACTTGTCACCAATAACTTAAATGAAACATTTTTAGCACCCTTACTAAAAAAATTTTCATTCTAACCCATACATTTTGTATATACACTTAACCCAGACCATCCTTACATTTAATATGACTTCAAATGAATATGATAACCTATTTCCGCATCCTATGATCCTATCATCACGATTATCTCATACGTTTTCCTTTTTCCATTCCTTTGTTTTAATTTTCACCGAACGACCTCTATATAATATGTTACTACTGGTATGAGATGTCATTAAACACATTGTGCTCCATTTATGTTAAATACCATTTATTTTCATAATCAAACACCCTAAATTTAAATCTAGGGTTTCTGCTAGTATTTTTGTATGGGTGTGTTTAGTTTATTTTTCATCCAACTAGCTTTGTATGATATGGTATCATACGTAACAAGTGATATGAGACGTGATTAAATACAACTATATGTAATAATCTTGGGATTATGCTAAATACCATTTATTTTCATAATCAAACATCGCAAATTTTAATATAGGTTTTCTTGCTAGTATTTTTGTATGATGTGTTTAGTTTATTTTTCTTCCAACTAGCTATATATGATACGGTATCATATGTAACAAGTGATATGAGACGTGATTGGATACAACTAAATGTAAGAATCTTTGGGATTAGGTAGGTTATGTAAGAAAACATTTTAATTTGATGTATATTTTATTTTTTATTTGCATTGAAATCAGAATTAAATAATATAACATAAATATTTATAATTTAAAACTATATAAATTTAATTTTTTCCCTCCTCCACAACTCTTCTAACAAAACATATAAGTTTGAAACAATTAATCTTTTGTTTTTTTTATATAATTAAACAATATTTTTATATAATTAAATTAAGAAATCCAACATGCACCAAGGTTGTCCAGTTTATTGCTCTTTCCATGTGCTCATTCCACATGCCCATTCACAAGTACAACCTTTGCTATTTCCCTTCCCTGTGCTCGTTCCACTTGCCCATTCACAAGTACAACCTTTGTTATATCTCCATTCCCACGGTATTTGAAGTCATCAATTAACATATCCATCCATCTATGGATTTGTAGGTTGCTATACAAAAAGGGGCAAGGGCTTGTTGAACTTCAGTTGTACTCTCGCCAGTGAATGCCCATTGAACACCCATGCAACTCCTAGTAAACACCAACGAACTCTTACTTGATAGCGTGTCCATTGTCAGTTGCATGTTGCATATCGAGACATTCCTTGATCATTTAGCATCATTAATGCTATGATGATAACATGATCATACTATATTGTTATTAATATGAATCTTTTTCATAGATGCTAGCATAATTATTAGTATTATTATAATAATATTAGGTATATTTATATCATTTTTCTTTTTTAAAATTAATATGTTCTAAATAATCCGAATTAATTGTTCTAATCCTTTGATTCATTGATCATCATTAATGTAGGATGATAACATGGTCATACTATATTGTTTATTAATATGAATTTTTTTCATAGCTGCTAGCATAATTATTAGTATTATTATAATAATTTTATGTATATTTATATCATTTTTCTTTTTGTAAAATTAATAGTTCTAATACTATCACTAATTTGATAAATTCATCTATTCATATGATGTTATTTGTTATTAGATAATTTACATGTTGATTTTACAATTGTATTAGGTAAATGTGAAAAGGTAAATATAGATTTAGAAGTATAATGCTAATCAAATATTTGAAATTCCATGTATTGAACTAGAGGAGACAATTTCATTTATGATCATAAGATAAATATTTGGATTAATAGAGGTTAATTTGTCAAACTTTCAATAAGGAGATGTCTATAAGAAATTCTCTAACTTTTTTATATTTTGGTTTTGGAATTTTGTCATAATTTTTTTTTTTCGATAAAATTGTGATATTTCATTGTATAAAATGTGTTTTAAATTTATAAATAAATTAAATGCCCTACACAACTTTTGGAACATTTAAATTATATTATGTATACAATTCAAACATATAATTTTAACAAATCCCTACCAAATTTGAAATAAAATTCACTAAAAAAAAATCTGAACTTAAAACTTAAAACCTACCGCAACTTAAAACTTAAAACCTACCACAATAATTGTAACAAAAAAATTATAACATAATTGTAAAAAAAAACCAGGGTAGAGCTTGACATTCCCTTTTTATTGTAAAACATTTTATGCAGATTTGTTAATCACGATAAATACCCAATAACAATAGATGGCACTATTGATATTAATGCTACGCAGTGGCTTACAACACTACATTAAATCAGAGGAGACATGTCACATGACACCATTGAGTGGATGTAAATATTAATTGAATTTAATTGGGGTGTTTATCAGGTAGGTTCCATGTGAATGGATAATCGTGTATATTGACGTTACCTGACTCCTGATATCTTCCAGTATCTTCATCCATTTCCCTAGCTCTTCCAGTGAAATCTCGGTTACGGTAATAAGTCAACGTTGTCGACCTTCTGACTGGTCAATAATGAACAGAGAAACCCTTCCACCAACGCTATATTCATCGATTAATCAATACGATTATAAGGTCTGATGCAATATCGAATATCATTTGATTGCATGAGATTCGACGGGATTCTTCGTTGTTTTGAACTACGGTTGCTCTGTACAATACTGCAACAGCTCTTCTCCTTTCACATGCACTAATTCTCTTCATAGACAAACATTATTTTAGTTCTCTTCATAGACAAAAATTTAGTCTCTTTAACATCCTTTCTCGATTAGTTTGAACAACATTTAACGCATATTTGAATAACTGTTTCTTTTTCTTTCTCACTGTTGTGATGCTGCCCTCGGGAAAACAGAAACATGTTGTGATCCTGCTATCTGGCTCGGCCATATGGATAGAGAGGTGGGTCGAGTGTCTACTTGGATCTCGAGGCAGTAGTTCGAGGAAATACACCTTGGGGATGATGTTGTTGCACGTGAGCTTTCTAAATATTTCTACAATTGGGCAGTTTTATCCTACAACTCAAGTGAATTTTTATTAGGCAGTTCCTTTCCAAGAATAAAAGGTGAGTAATTTTATATAAAATCTTTTTTTCAAAATAGATGTCCAACATGTATGTATATTTAGTAGATTTGTTCAAAAATTGGCAAAAAGTCATTGAAAAACCGTTACAAGAATAAATATCCAACATGTATGTATATCTAGTAGATCTGATAAAAAAATTGCCAAAAACTCATTGAAAAACTGTTACACGAATAAATATCCAAGTCTCTTGTGTAATCCATCTAGAAAGTAGAATCACATATAATGTACTGATTTAAAAGAACATGTAAGTGTTGCTTTAGTCTAGTATATATACAACAATTTTAAATGTCCATAGCAAAAAAAATTAAACATCTAGTGCATCTAGACCCTTGTAAATGTAATGTCTATGATAATACTCGTGAAATTTGTTGTTTTGAGGCTCTAAAATCATTCAAATCCCTTGAGCCAACCTAAGGCCTTTCTTAGAAAGGGACTCTTCCTAGATGTTGACTTCCTTGTAGACATGAGAAATCATGAACATGTTGAATACAACATTTAAACAAACTATCTCATTGATAAGAGGTAAAATCACCAAATTGTAACATTTGATTGCTCCGGGGACCCAATTGATAGTTAATATCGAGTTTCCAAAAACATTTATACATAGAACATTTTTTTCAAGAGAAAAAATAAGTGAGAGTTTCAAAGCTATTAATTTTACCAAGTTGTTTGAATCTTCACCCAATCCCATTTTGATATGGAAAAAAGTGACTATCAAAAACAAAATGGCACCTCCCCCACAAAGTCTCAACTCACCTTTGGTAGTTGCTAGAACTTAATTCAATCTTTAGGAAGGTGTAAACAATCCACTGGGATAATTATTACTAGAAGGCATTAGTGATTATTGTTGTTTTATTAGGGACTGATTTTTTAAGCTATGATGTGTACTAGTACTATGAAGGTCAAAAGGTCATTACCATAATTTGGTTTCCACATTAGGGGAAATTTTAGCCTAAAAGTGCCCATGAAATTTTTATGTCAAGATGTGTAAACCAATCAAAATCCTTTAAATTTAAAAATAGTTACATGTAGACATTTTGGAGGGAAAAAAAAAAAAAACTGTTTTTTTAATTGTATTTTGGCTTATCTTCTTATAGGTTTACTCAAATTTCAAGTGTAGACAATCATTGGATACAGAATTAAATTTCACATCCAACGAGTACCCATTACGCACACTTTTGAGAAGACTCACATTGATAAAAATTAAAGATACATGAAAAAACGTGTTCAACATGATTTTATATTACAAATTGGTGGTTTCTATCGTGAAGTGCGACAAAACTCCCTCATTAAAAAGCTTGCATGCAAGGTTGTTTAAAAGTGTAAAGGGTGTGAAAATTCCAGGGTCAGTGGGTGGAAATTACTCCCTATATCACTTGACATTTATGCCAAGATGTCATCTGGACGCTTCCCCATGTGATCTCAGGCCTTTCTCACCACACCATATCTAGTTGGTTATTCCTTGTGTCAGTATCCTTTGTATATGCCCGTTTTGGACTCCCATCTAGCGGCAACTTTACCCTTGGCAAGATGTAGGCTATATTATTTGCATGCTCTCTCTCCCCTGTGAATGCTGCCAATCCTGATCCCGAGGTACGAGGTGATAAATCTGGGACATTCCTTCTTTATTTCCACAGCTAATTTTCTATACTTTACATTTATTCTGTCAGGGGGGCTATAGCTATTATCTTGGGTGTTTTTCTTTCCATATGGGGTATGGAGGATCATGTTTTGTTTCTGACATGTCTGCTGACGAGGCTCTCATTTGGGCCACCTTGGAAGTTGAGTCTCATAAAAAACACTCATCTGGGTTTGAACGTCGTAGTGGCCCATGATCCCTTGATGCATGGCACACTATCCTACGGGATGATCGAGTGCCAGATGGTGCTCATGAAGCCCCTAATCTACAGGGTGGCACATATGCAGTTCATGGTTGACATTCTAAGCAGCGGTAACGTTTTATCAAAACCACCACCCCGCCTCCAGCTCTAGCTTTGGATAATGTCATTCTGATTGATGGTATATTCAACCTTCAGAAACATTCTCTCGTCGGTCAGTGGCACTTTTCTGATATTAGTGACTATGAGATGAGAAATTTGGTCAAAAGGAAATGGAAAACCATGCTAGGCTACATGCCGACTATCGTGCGTCTGTTGAGGGGTTGGTATAGTTTTCATTTTCTCAGTCAAGAGGAATTGGAAAAAATCAAATCAATCCCATGGATAAATGGCAAGAGTTTCTTAACCCTCCATTCATGGTATATTGGGTATAATCCGCTTTATAACATGCCTCAGAACAAGTTGATCTGGGTGAAATTGCCTGGATTACCAATCGAGCTATGGACCAAGTAGGGTCTAATGGATATTGGCAATGCCATGGAAAAGATTGTTTATGTTGATCCACGTTGTTTGGGGGCTCAAGATAAACATGTAGCTTGGATACTAATTGAGAAGGAGTATCGGGGAGGTTTTCCAAACCATATCGAACTTCACTGGGGAGAGACACAATTATCTCAGAGGTTGGATCTAGGAGGTACCCTTCAGATGCTCATTCTACCACCATACTGGGCATTTGATGGCTCATTGCCCACGTCGACTGGGCGGGTGTATGCAAGGATGGAATTGTTATGGTGGGTCATCATGTTACATTCAAGAAGGGGTCGTCCTAGATAAAACAAGCAGCATGGACCTATAAATCGGCATCAATCAGGTATTTTACGTGGCTCTCATTCTTTCAAACCACATGCTTTTGACTCCTTCATATATGGCTCATCGCCCATTACGGTTCCGTCTTCTTCGATATCCTCTGCTAAATCAGATATCCCAGTTCCCATAAGTCTTGTTTCACATATCCGTCAACCCTCACCAGGATCCTTCCTCTGTCAGGAAATCCGAGCACCTTTTTCAACACCTCCTCTGTTTCACGACATTCCCTCCACTTCTCATATTTCGTACATACCATTTCCGTCACCCTATCACTTCCCTAATAGGGCTAAGGGACCTAGAAACAGTGTCACTCCACCTAATCCGCCACTGGAATCTCCCACTAACTCAGTTGGCAGTGACCTAGACTTCCTTTTACAAAGGAAAACCCTAGATTTGCACAGTCTCACTATTCATAAGCCATATGGCTCCTCATCACCTCACATTAGTCCAACATCTGCTGGGAACATTACTGTTTGACGAAAACAGAACCATGGTAGCTGAAATTTTCGGGGGCAACCCAAGCCTAACCCGCTTACCTCTCGTATGGATCGCTTTCTAGTTGATGTACCTATTGCTGACATCCTCCCCTCACGATCCCTTAGAGCATGGATGCCCGAAAAAAAAATTATATGACTTTTATAATCTCCCTCAACATCAGGGGTCTGGGGGCTGCCTCGAAATACCTGGCTCTCAAGCGTATCTTCTCCACTCTACATCCTTATATCATTCTTCTTCAAGAAACCATGCATTATGTTCCTCAAGTTGTTCAATATTTTCAGAAAATGTTTCCGGATTGGCATATTATTGCTACTGCTGTTGTGGGACACTTTGGTGGTCTTGTGGCCTTATGGGACCCTTGGTGGGTCAAGATCAAAGCCTTCAAGTGTTTTGCGGGCATTCTGTATGAGGGGAATATCCATGGCCTGGGTGGACATGTTCATATCCTGAACATTTATGCACCATACAAGGATAGGTTTGTATTCTGGGACAGGGTAATAACATCTGGGATTATGGAGTTGGCCTCCCTTGTCATTGTTGGGGACCTCAACTACACTATCATTCTGGATGAAGTATGGGGAAGAACCAAGAAGATTGATGTCCTGACCGTGATGATTCGAGATGCGATTCTGGTACATAACTTTGTGGATATTTGCCCTGCTAAAATGGTTCCCACATGGGACAATGGTCACTCTAGTGTGGCATATGTTGCCAAACAACTAGACTATTTTTAATACATGAACATCTATTGGCTTGTCTTGGTGATGTCCACGTGGAGATTATCAGTAACTTTTTGTCTCACCATAGACCTATTACATTGCAATGGATTATTAGGGCAGACATCTACATGGGCATGCCTTTCAAATTTAATAGGACCTGGCTAGATGATCTGAATTTTAATAAAATGGTGAAGGATACTTGGAGTCGTGTATATGATAAAGGACCTTCCCTTATGGATAACATACTAGACAAACTGGATATCTTTCGTGGGGAGGTCAAATCTTGGCAGAAGCAGAAGTATTGGGCCTTGCAAATGGATCTTATTGATACACAATGGGAACTGGATGCTTTACTCCCTATGATGGCCACCAACTATCTTCCAGCAACAACTCAGTCCCGCATTCATGCACTTGAGCCAAAGAAGAAACAACTCCTCTCTATGGAGGAAACCACATGGCGTTTGAAACGTCGGGCTCTATGGATCAAGGAAGGGGACCGTAACACTAAATTCTTTCACCGCTTTGCAAATCACAGATGCAATTTAAACTCTATATGGGAGATAAAAAAATGTTGATGGTCAATGCATCCAATCACGGGAGGGGATTAGTAAAGCCATTGTCGCCCATTTTCAATTGGCATATGGCCATAATGAGGGTATTGTTGTTGAAGATCTCATATGGGGGATTGATCCATATCCGTCTATGTATGATGAGGGTTCAAATGATGCACTTTTCAAGGAGGTCATTGAAGAGGAATTACATGGAGTTCTTAAATCCTTCAAAGATGGGTCAAACAGATGGGTGGTGAAGCTATTCACCAAGTTATTTGATATGTTCAAAAATGACTTACTGGACATGGTGGAGGAGTCGAGGATCACTCATAATATTCACCACCTCATCACCTCCACATATATTGCACTTATCCCGAAGCGTTTCCCATCAACATGCTTTGCGGTCTTTAGGCCCATATCGCTATGTAACCTCATTTACAAAGTCATTTTAAAAACTATTGTTGGTCGTATGCGGAGTACTTTATTGCACCACATTTCTCCATAACAATATGGGTTCCTATAGGACAGAAAAATACATGATGTTGTTTCTGATGCCCAAGAATGTATGCATACAATACATACCAAACAACTAAATGTTGCCATTATGCAAGTGGACTTACAGAAGGCTTATGATTGTCTGGATTGGGGATATCTCAGACTGGTTCTTCTCAAAATTGGTTTACAACGTAGATGTATCGAATGGATTATGGCGTGTGTTATTAATGTCAATTATGTTGTAATTATAAATGGATATCCAACACAATTCTTCCGAGCTGGCCGGGGACTACACCAAGGATGCTCCCTCTCACCTCCTCTTTTCATTTTGGCGATGGATGGGCTGAGCTTGCATATAAAAAATGTGGTAGCACAAGAACAATTCTAGGCTCTGCAGATGGGAAACAACATTAGCATATCTCATGGTTTCTTCGTCGACGATGTACTCATCATGGGTATGTTATGTCAACTTGCATGGTTATTTCTTTTTCATATTTTCAAAAAATTTGCTAATGCCTCTAGCACTCATATGAATGTGCATAAATCTATTATGTTTCATGGATGTTGTGACATGGATACTATTGCATATATTAAAAACCTGTATGGTATAGAGGAAAAGATGAAGCAAAATGGTATGAAATACCTAGGGTATCATATTAAACCATGTAGTTATAGGATTGTTGATTGGCAATGGCTTGTGGATCGTTTTTTCAAAAGGATTTCTGGGTGGGAATTTAGGTGCCTGTCTTTGGGGGGTCGGGTCATCCTTACCCAAGTTATCCTTACATAATTGGGGGTCTACTGGGCACATCTATTTCATATTCCTGTCTCTATCATTAACAGTCTAAACCGTATCATGGCTAATTTCATCTCAGGAGAGTCATAGGAAAAAAAATACCATTTGGTTAAACTATCCAACATCAATTATCTGAAGGGCATGGGTGGTTCAGGGATCATGTGCATTCATCATTTTGGATGGTCATTATTGATCAAATCTCTTTGGAGGGGTATATTTGGGTCTAGTACTTGGAGTAGGGTCATCCGACATAAATAACTTAGGGATCAAGATTTTTTGTTCTAGTATAGTAAAGGTACCATTGGATTGAGCCATGGATCGAAAATCTGGCTTAGCTTTCATAAGATTGCTAAAACTTTCCTACAACATCTTGCATGGAATATGGGATCAGGCAACAAAATCCTCATCGGAGTCAATCAGATTTTGGGTGTTGGCATTGACTATAATATTTATGTGGGGCTTATACACTTCTTAAATGGCCGAGGTATATACTTCCCGAGCCAAGTCATTGCTCATTGGCAGGGCCCATGCCCCATATGGAAAAGTGCATAGGAAATAGGTTTGTTTGGGCAGATGGACCTCGAATGGAATTGGATCATCGCTGGCATGAAACATCTTGGCATTTGCCATGCAAGGTTACATGAAAATTTATATGGACTGGGAAGATGGAATCAGATAACATCATCGTTGTTGATACATATTTATCTCTATGCAACAAGGAAGTTCGACAGGGGATCCAGACTTAAACAGGAACGCAACAAATTACAGAGATAACCATAAAAATAGATACGCAGTGGAAATAACACTTCATTTCCATAATTTAAAACACTGAAATATGCTTACAAACAGTAATGGAAATAAACCAGCTATGGCGGTGGTAGCTTATCCCTAAGGAGAGAGATGTGGTGGCTACATGCCTCTGAACTGTGTTACAATGAGGCTCGAAGGCCTATTTATTGTTGAGAAACAATGG
>APFE030902104.1:0-37518 GCA_000404065.3 Pinus taeda | reverse complement strand
CTTCCTGAAAGACAGCTTTGAGGCCAGGGATTGAAGGACAATCCTTGGTTTCATGATTCTCTGAACAGATTACACATGTCTCTACAACTTTTGCATCCAAGGGACATTCCCTTAGAGCATGTTTCTTTCTACATTTTGTGCAAAATATAGCTAAAGCTTCAGCTTCTGCTTGTTGTTTATTATGGATCTTAAGAGTGTCTAGTTGCTCACTAAGACTTCCTAAGATATCAGTTTTGAATTCATCAAGCATGTTGCCAATCTCAGCCTACTTACCGATCCAGTTGCATATTTGTTTGCTCTGAGGAGAGAAGGATCTCTAGGCCCTTTTTGAGTTTTAGATCTCCCCCGTGAGAGATGAACACATAGCTCTGCTATATCATGAAGTGGAAGTTGAGATATGTCTCCTTTTCCCATCATGTTCAAAATATCTATCCATTCATCTCTAATGGCTTTTAATAGAAGGGCTTTCAGAGTTTCCTCATCTAAGTTACTCATTTTTTCTCTTTTCAGGTTATATTGAAATATTTCAAGTAAATCCTCCAAATTTTCATCTTCCTTTTGCACCATATTGAACACCTCATCCTTGTGATTGGTGGGCATACAATAGTCCAGCTACCTATCCAAAAATGTTTGTTTCATATCATTCCAAGTACTAATGGATTGAGTGAGTAATCCCATGAACCATTTCAAGGTTGCCCCTTTCAATGTTGAAGAGAACAGTTTGAGCTTTTGAGCATCTTCCAAATAATCATAAGTTCGACACACGACCTCAAACTCAAATAGAAATGTTTCAGGGTCCTCATTTCTTAATCCATGAAAGTTTGGGAGGACAGATGGCGAAATGTTTTTCATTGTGGCTCGGGAGTCATCATCGACTATAGGAAATCCAAATGAATTGTCTCCATCCCTATTTCCTCCGATGTTACCTCTACCTCCTCCATTATTTCCTCCTCCACCTCTACCTCTACCTCTACCAAATCCGGTTGCTCCTTCTTCTACCATGGTAGTTTCTTCAGAGACTTCAGAGTTCTCTGGTTCCTCTACCAAGGGTGAATGAGGAGGAATTTCTCCTTCTTCCTCAGGTGATTCTACTTCTTCAATTACAATCCGTCTCCCTGTAGAAGGAAGGAAAGGATCTCTTTCTAATTCGGATTCAATAGATGGTGTGGGAGAGTCAACTACTGCCTCTTGAATTCCAGGAATCCTAGGGCTAGAAGTATGAGTTGGAGATGATGGAGGTGTCTCTTGTCTATTCCTTGAAGTAGATGGAGTTGTAAAAATCTAACTCTTGGCTCTAGCTAAAAACCTTCCCCTAGAATCTCTTGCTCTATGCATGTCATTTTTTATTTTTCTTCAAGTCGGGCTAATAATTCTTTTTCTGATATTCCAGGTCACTCTAGGTGCAAGAAGAGAGCATACTCAAGAAACTATTAAACCAATAACTTTCTCTTTTCTTATCCTCCAGATCACACTAAGTGCAAGAGGAGAGCATACTTTGACATGTTATCAATTTTCCTTCCTTGAAATTTTCTTGTTTTTTTTTTGAAATTGGCTACCTAATTTCACTTCCCCGGCAACGGCGCCAAAATGTTTGGTCAATTTAGTGGATCTAAATTGCTATTTAAAATGTCAACCCGGGGTTCATAAACTTACGAAGTGAAGTGTACTATATGTACTAGATAACCATTTCCTTAGTCTTTTGTCGTTTTTGAGTTTTTTAGTTTGTTTTTGGATTTATCTTTCCCTAATGTGTGATGGCGAGGATGAAAGTGAAGTATGGAGTGTAGACAGTGATGGTTTCTACAGTGATTTTCTCAAACTTGAAAGTGCTCAAAAAGAAAGCTTTAAAACAACTAAACTGAAGTCAATTCTTAAGAGGAAATAAATGCATCAAACAGTGAACTAATGACAATGGCCCAGTATCTTTGTTGCTGAATGTCAAGCAATATGATATCTAAATGGCAAGAAATTAAATTGCATAAAAGAAACTAGTCACACTACTTGAACTCTTCAAATCCTTTACCCTTCAGCTCAATCTACCTTGTGGGAAGTAATCATGAACAAGTCAAGCAATATGGTATCTAAATGACAAGAAATTAAATTGCGTAAAAGAAACTAATCACGCTACTTGAACTCTTCTGGTCCTTTACCCTTCAGCTCAATCTACCTTGTGGGAAGCAACCATGAATAAGTTAAGCAATATGATACCTAAATCACACTACAGTTAGTAATATTCTGATTTCTTGCTAATAGAGTCACTTGACTATAGAAAGAAACCATAAACTGGTGAGTAGTATGATATCTAAATAACAAAAAAAATAAATAAGCAAATCACAACTTGGAAAAGGCAGTGCTGAAATTAAACTTTAGAAATTGAAAGTTAGCAGGAAGGACAAGATGATCTCATATGCCAATAGTTATCAAAAAGATGAAAATTTGCCCGGGCTGCCTAAGAAAACCTGCAGAAAAGCACTGATCAGTGGACAGCTATAAGAAAACAAAGGTGAAAATATAAATAGCAGTGAATTAAGAAACATCAAACAGTGTGTTATGTACAAGCTAATAATTATAAAAACAAAAAACATAATAAAACTAAAGGGAAAATTTACAAGGCTTCAGCGCACAAGGGCCCTCTGCCACTTCAGCCAGTCAATGAGTAGTCACACGAATAAGCTCAGAAAAGTCTTCTCATATATTTAAAACAGCAACATATAAAAACAGTGGGGTGATAACTAACAGTTCAAAATTCACATATCCCCCCAAAAGCTTCTTTACAACGTTCATCGACGCGTTATTTATAATGCCAAAATGCTAAAGCTAATTAACAAACTCCTACGCTATTAACTGTGTTGCTAAAGACACGTAGATCCCTTCAGCCGAGATCTAGTGTAACTGTCATCATGTCTATTAAATCTCTGGAGTGGTAGCTGTTGGATTTAGGTTTCGGAAATGATCTCCAGGTGTGCTGGTGTCTTCGTGAGCTGAGGACTGTGCCACGTAACATTCACATGCTCAAAACAGAGACGTGCCACCGCTGAACTCTTTGGTTGGCCTTGTCTTTGACCTTCGTTGACTGTGACCTTCCATGGATGATTTGGCTGATTTGAAGGGACACGTTCCATGTATCTGTCACCTGGAGCTTGCCCATGTAGCTCGTTTCTTCATAGGACACCTGTAGCACAGCTTTTAACAAAATAGCTGTGGAATCCTATGCTGGCTGCGGAAACTGACAAGTTTCCGCAACTGCATGAACAAAAAAATAAACCAAACAATAGTCATAAGCATAGTCAGAAAACCATATAAAAAGTTCTTTTTAGACTATAATGCAATGATTTAACAACTGGGTGGATGAAGTAAGTGGAAAAAGAAGGCTGAGAGGGTGTATAGGAAGGTGCAAGTTTGAGGCTCAACAAGGAGAAAGGAGATCAAGGCCTGCTTGGTGGCCTTTTTGTTAATCGTCTTCTATTATTGTAGAAAACTACCTAATCAATCTTGAAACTAGAACAACTATTCTAATCATCAAAAACAACCTAAGTAATAGAGCAAGATTTAATCTAAACAACAGAAATTATTTCATGAATGCAAGAAAAACACATATAAATACAAGAAGGAGGTATTGGGCACTTGGATTGGGCCCAACCCCAAGAGATACAACTCCCTTAGAAAGATCAGTGCTGATTCAAGGCTGGATTCATCTTCATTGATCAAAAAAATAATAGTCACATCACAAACTATCTACAAAAAGAGCTCGAAAATGAGCTGAATGCAGAGCTGCACTAAAGTGTGAAAATAGATTGTTCAATAGGTAACCTACTGAGGCCTGAGGCCTTCCTATTTATATAATTGATGACTCCCAACAGTCCTCCTAAACTTTAGGAACTCGACTACCTAAACTTGCAGATAACAACAACTTCACTAGACCTGCTCGGCTACCCTTGTAATCATCGGTGTGGTGGCCTTTGAACTTCGAAATGCTGGTGGAGAACTCAAGGAAGGGGTCATCATTGTAGGAGACACCCTTCCTATAAGTCCTCAGCTTGGTTTCTTCAAGTTTTGGCTATCAATCTGCTCATAAAATCTTGGTCTTGGTCCAAAAATGTCCAAAAATCTGCAATAAACACTCATTAGACTTTGTGGTAAAGTGACTATCCCCATTCACTCAATTAACATAAATATATTCAAAAACATGCACAAAACTATGGTGGATTAAATGGAAACAATAGGCAAAATGAGCCCATATAGTTACCCATTTTTGGGGCTCATCATCACCCCTGCTGAATGGGTTGCTCATCCTCTGAGCAACTAATCCAATTCTTCATCCTTGCACTTCTTCCTCAATTTCCTCTTTCTCTCCCTCCTCCTCACTACCAGATGGGCTGATATCCTCAGTCAAAGTTTTGATTTCATCATCTTTGGACATATTTCTAAAAATTTCCCAAGCTATGGGAATGGTATATGTATGTAAGGCATCTGCTACCAATAGTTTGATGAGCCCATGGTGGGCCAACTAGTCTGGGATTCCTGCATTTAGCTTGGTACTACATTATATTAAAGACTAGAGGAGGAAATATGGAAGGATTAGTTTACTAACTAGAGGCAGGTCCATCCCATACCTCAATTCATGTAGTAACCTGAAGTGATAGCCATAAATAATGTTGAACCTTCCTTCACAAGTGATATATTTCATTGTTTGGTAGCTGACTTCATTTCATGGAGGATGCCAACTTGTCCTTCTAACCCCATTTTTATCCTCTATAGGATCCTTTCCAGGTTGAAAAAATGTCTTCTTGGCCACTTTTCCCAATGCTTTTTCCTCCTTGCTCCAAGGGAGCCTAGGTGGAAGGCTTGTGATTCGACTGATAAAATTAGGGGTGAGTTCTAGGGACAGACCCCTAAAACTGACGGTGGCATGTGTTTTCGAATGGGGTTGTAAGGCCATCAAAAATTCTTCAGTTACTTCATCATCATATCCATGTATCCTTTCAAAGAAAATCATCCAATTTTCCCTGGTGAAGAGGGCCACCACCTCAAGGTGTTCATACAGTTGGTTGGAGTTCAAGGGCTCCTTCCTCATAAACCCTCCCGGCATGTGTTGATTGGTATCTGAAGTGCTTAGATAAGGAGAAAAACAACAATTTCAAATAAAATCAAAGACAGAGGGATAGCTGAGTTTTGTTTCTTTTTTCTCTCTGAACTGTAGGAGGAATTTTTGTGTGTTCCTTCTCACAACATCAAATTGCAATATTCCCCTTGTTTCAAACTTCTATTATCCTAAATTTGATCTTCTGCTTTTGGAAAGAAAATATTTTTTTGACAGAATAGAGGATAAATAACACAGGGTTTTTCTCAGAGAATAGATAGATATGAAAATTCGATTTTTTCACACAAGCTAGTTTCTATGATTGCAAGTTTTTTCTTTACAGTAGAATATGAGAAAGAAGAAGAAGATAGACTTCGAATACAGAAAAGAAAACAAAGAACTGTGTAGAACTCAGGGAAAATATGCAGGCAGAATTTTAAACTTCATTCTCCTTTCTTTTAATCCAATTTTGCATTTTTAATCCACCACCTTATACAAATAAGTCCTATGCTGGTAGGTTTCCCGAGCCTACCTCATTTTAAGCTTGATTTCTTACAAAAATCTCGGGTTTTCCTTTTGCTGGTTTATCTCTGCCTTTCCTGTAAAAAATTTCCTGTAGAAATTCTTCGGCTCCTGTAGAATGTAGCAGAGCTCCTATAAAGCCCGATAGGAAAGAGGGTTTCGAAAAAAAATGGTAGAAAACTGGTGGAGGATGACTAGTTTGCTGCTCTAAAGGTGGTAGATGAACACTACAGTCGAGAGCTTCGTAACATGCAAATGAACCAAAAGGGTGGTGGAGGCTTGGAGTGCATTGTACTTAATTGTTGGCATAATCCGCAGTGAGGAGATGAGGTGGACGGATGGGTACGTTATCCCCATTTGAACCGTTGGTCTGATGTCAGTTTCATTATGGTTCCTCATGCCACCTAACCGCCATCACCTCTCTTACTCCCATTATCCACCGCCACCACTACCAGTTTCAAATGCCTTCTTCCTGAGTTGACATGCTGCACATGCTGACTGCATATCTAATCAGCAGTTTGAATTTGGACGTGGCTCAACTGAATTCTACGAAGGGGTGTGAACTGAACAAGGGTGGCCAGTTAGCTAGCCACCGATGCCACATAACTGACCATTCCCATAGTTCATGTAGTTTTGAAATATTATTCATGCAATCGAGGAATAGGTTTAGGTGCTTACCTGCTCAGTCACTAGTGTGTTATGCATATTTCAGATTTTGGCACCTCATTTCCTTGTTGTTGTTGCTGCTTGCGCTCTGCATGCTCGGCCTTGGGTTTTTTCAATGATCTCCTATTCAGACATTGCTCTTCATACGTCCTGCTACGCTGACCCTGTCTCTGGAGTATGTTTTTCAAGGGTATCAGCTGGTACAGGAATCCAGTAGGATTTCCTGTAGCTGCTTCTCCTCTTGAAATTCAAGCTAATATGTGAGTAGGGCTAAAACTGCTGGAGAAGGTCTCGATCAAGAAGAAATCACGGCTGGAGGGTATCAGGTATGGATGAGTAAAACTGTTGCTGCCTTTATTTGTCATTTTTTCTTTTTGTTGTGTGTTTGCAGGATGACAGAAACAAAATATTTGTATGTGGCGATGAAAGGACAAAAATGAGTGGAGATGTAGGTGTATAGGGATGGAATGGTGAAATGGGAAGATGGATGATGGTAAAGAGGTTCACAGGGCTACTAGACGAATTTCCAACCCTTGGGTTCGGTTTTAAAATGGATTTTGGCCTTCCTATAATTTCTACAGGATCCTCCTATAGAAAACACAGAGTTTCTTGTATGATGTGGAATTTCAAAACAAATGAAGCCAAAAACTTGGGAAATGATAGTAGTGATGGGGTGATGGACTGTGAAGGGTGCATGCAACCTGTCATGTCTTTTCCTCTTGTGCAACCCTCCTGCAATGACCTTCCTGCAACTTGCAAATTATTCAAAAGAAGTTAGGTTTTTTCTTTTTTCTTTTTTAATGAGACAGTTGGGGTGCCTCCAGGAGTTTTTCACCCTCACTACCTGCCCTGGGCACCTCCAAGAGGTTTTCACCTAGGGATCTTTTATTCCATTCTTTTTTCTTTGTTTTTTTTTCTGTTTTTTTTCTTTCTTTTTCTTTTTTTTTTGTTCAGGGTGTGGGTGGAGTGGAGACAGGGACCTGCGCCACTATCAGCACTGATTTACCCAGAGTTTCAATGAACTCCTGCTTGGAAAGGGGCTTCATGTAGATCTTCAATCAATGCCCATGGACGAGCATGGGGATGGCTTCTTCATCAATGGTCCAGATAAGGACTGAACCATTGTCATTCGTTTTTGTACTGTATATGGTCCTAGCCATCTGGTTCTTAGCTTTCCCTTGAAATATTTTTACCTTGAATCATACAACAACGCCCAATCTCCCGGCTGAAATTGTTTCTCTTTGAGGTGTCGGTCATGCCATATTTTTCTTTGAAGCTGGACTACCTCTAAGTGGAGAAGGGCCTACATTCTATGTTTATCTAATCCATTTAGCTGAAGCAATCTTTCTTTTCGTGCATGGTTGAGGTATAGGTCCAGTTGAGCTATCAGCCTTAATGTGTTATATTCAAATTCTATGGACAACAAAGCCTTCTTCCCATAGACCAGCTCATAGGGGTGAAACCTTTGGTAGTTTTCCAAGTAGTGTTATAGGCCCAGGTGGCCTCAACCAATTGATATTCCCAATCTTTTCTGTTACTACTCACTACCTTAGTCAAAATCTCTTCCAAAGCTTTGTTAGTGACTTCCACCTGTCCATTTGCTTGTGGGTGATAAGAGGTGGAATTTATGTGCTTAATCTTGCGGTGTGTGAGTAGGTCTTCAACTAAATTGGAGGTAAACTGACTCCCTTGATCTGTAACTAAATCTCTTGGGTAGCCAAACTTGTAGAATATATTTTCCCTTAAAAACTCAGCCACTTTTTCTTCGGTTGCTGCTTTGATTGCCTTTGTTTTTGCCCACTTTGTCAATTAGTCCATGCACACAATGATGTAAGACTTCTGTTTTGAAGGAGGATTGATAGGACCCACAAAGTCCATGCCCAACTTCTCAAATGGCTTGAAAGTCACTTAAGGTTGCACGGGCATCTCATCCCTTGGAGTCGGTTTCCCCATCCTTTGACATCTGTCACATTGGTTGATGTATCTCCTGACACCTTAATGAAGAGTGGGCCAATAGTAACCTGCCTGCAAGATCTTGAAAGCAGTCCTCTTTGCTGCAAAGTGGCTCCCACAAGGTCCATCATGACAGGTTAAGAGGATGTCAAAGACTTCCTCTTCCCTAACACATCGCCTCAAAATATTATCTGGGCCAAGTTTGAACAGGTTGCCCCCAATCCAAGTGAATGGGGCACTTTTCCTCACAATCTTTCTCTTCTCTTTTGAGGACAGGTGTGGCGGAAACTATGCTAAAACCAAGTAATTTTCTATATCAACAAACCATGGAGAGAGTACTGAAATAGAGAACAGGTGTTCATCTGGTATTTGATCATCCACCATTCCTTCTTCACCTATAGGCAGATCTAGTCTAGACAGAAAATTAGCAACAACATTTTCCTTACTTGTCTTATCAACAATAGTCAAATCAAATTACTGCAACAAAAGTAACCATCTAATGATACGAGTGTTTACATCTGGTTTATTCATCAAATACCTAATTGTAGCATGATCAATGTGTATGAATGTTTGATAACCAATGATATAGTGTCTGAACTTGTTTAGGGAATGGACTATAGCTAGGAGCTCTTTTTCGGTTACAGTGTAGTTTAATTTTTCCTTGGATAGGTTTTTACTGACAAAATATATGGCATATGGTAGCTTCTCTTCAACTTGTCCTAGGGTTGCTCCTATAGCTTTGTTTGAGGCATCTGTGTGAATGTGGAAAGGTAGGACCTAGTTCAGACCTCTCAAGATTCGGGTAGTTACCAACTTACCTTTCAAAGCGTCCAAAGCCTCTTGACAGTTGTCAGTCCATATGAACTCAACATCTTTTCCCAAAAGGCCAAACAATGGAGAGGCTAGCTTGCTAAAATCCTTAATGAATCTTCTATAATACCCTACTAAGCCTAGAAAACTCCGAACATCTTTTACCTTTTGAGGAGTGGGACCCTTTGGATGATAGCAATCTTATTGGGATCCACCTGTAATCCTTGCTAAGAAATTGTATGACCTAGCACGGTCCCTTCAATCATTAGGAAGTCACATTTATTAGGACTGAGGGACAAGTTCATTTCAGTACACTTGGCTAAAACTTTCCTCAGGTTAGTCAATGCTTCTTGGAAGTTAGAACCATAAGGGGTAAAGTCATCCATATAGATTTCCACTGAATCATGAACCAGCTCAGCAAATATGCTTAGTATTGCTCTCTGGAAGGTGGCAGGGGCATTTCACAACCTAAAGGGAACGGAACGATATGCAAAATTACCCCATGGACAAGTGAAAGTGGTTTATCCTGGTCTTCTGGGCTGATTTGGATCTAGTTGTACCCACTAAACCCATCTAGGAAGGAAAAGAACTTCTCCCCTGCCAGGCCATCTAACACTTGATCTATGAAAGGCAAAGGGAAATGGTCCTTCTTAGTGGCCTTGTTAATCTCTCAATGGTCTACACAGATCCTCCACTTCCTGTTTTTCTTTGGCACTAGCACGAAAGGAGAAACCCATTCACTATTAAAGATGGGGTAGATGAATCCTGCATCCAGCAGCTTTTGTAGTTCTTCTTTGACAATGTACTTGAGGGCTGGATTCATCCTTCTTTGAGGCTGCCTGACTGGTTTACAATCCTCTTTAATGTAAATGTGATGAGTACAGACAGAAGGGTGGACTCCCTTCATCTCATTATAGCTCCAAGTAAAAGCATCCTAATGGCTGCTCAATAAGCTGCACAGCTCTTTCTCCTGAGAGGTGGATAGGGCTGAGTTGATCCTCAAGGTTCTTTCTGGGCCAAATTCTACATTATTAACTTGGAGATAGGTTGGATCAGTCACACAGAGATCAACTGAAGCATTGGCTTGGGTTTCTTCCACCAACTCTTCTAATGGCAACTCACTGGGGGGCAGATTTTGAATCAAATCCTCAATAAGATCATCCTCGGTTTGAGGACCCCCCTTGGTAGCTTCCACTATGAACAATGGTGTGGAGTAGACTTCATCCTCATCTTCCTCCTCCAACCAGAGAGGTAATTCGTGTTCTAGCAGAGGTTGGGAAGGAGGATATAGGACTAGTTGCTTGGACATCTGCCCATTCTTGATTCTCATGCTCCCAGCTTGACAACTGATGTAATCATCTGTAGTGGCTAACCAAGGCCTTCCTAGGATGAGAGGATACCCAGTGAGCTTTTCCTTTGGCTGAAGAACCAAGAAGTCAGCAGGGTACTCCCAGGAATCAATGGAGACCATGACATCTTCCACAATCCCCTCAGGGGTCACAGTGGAGCGATCTGCGAACTGCAGTATTGTTGAGGTCTTTCTTAGGGAACCTTAAAGGTTGAGTTTGAGCATAGTGTCCTGTTGTGGCCACCAACAACCACCCTCCTTCTTTAGTATTAGTAATAACATAAAACAAGTGGGGACCCTTCGTAAAAAATTCATTTTTTTTTTGTATTTTACTTCTTAAAAATACATCGCATCGCGAGAAGAAACTAGAACATTTCTTTATGAGCACAATAAAAAACTGCGAAAAAGCGACGCGAAAATTCATCGCATCACATGCATTAAGAAAATGCCCATAAATGAAGATCTTAAGGAATCTCCGATGGTTGATATGCAACATCGCATATCGCAGCATCTTCAAACAACACATAATGATTTAACACAATCTGCGATCTTGCGATAAAAGCGATGCTACAATGCGGCGATGCTGCAATCTGCGATATCAAAATCTTGACAAAATGTGATAACGCGATAACATAATGTAAGTTGCAAAAATAGCCCATCG
Organism: Pinus taeda; assembly: GCA_000404065.3. Lineage (NCBI taxonomy): Eukaryota > Viridiplantae > Streptophyta > Pinopsida > Pinales > Pinaceae > Pinus > Pinus taeda. The sequence continues at coordinate 26,478 of APFE030902104.1, read as the reverse complement.
CAAATTTTCCTCATCTCAACATTCAAGAAAAGCTATCCATAAATCAAAAAAATTGGATACGCACCTTAAAGAAAATTAATGAATGTACGCCAAAGTGTTAATGAAGGAAAATTTTGTGTTTGTCAAGAGAGTCAGTTCACAATGGGTAACATTATTTTATACATTCATAGAGCTCAGAGCTTTCACATCAATATTTATTGTCATTACTCTTTTCCTTCACGTGAACTGCAGTTATGAAAAACAGGAAACATCTAAGGAAAAAGGGAAAGCGCCAACGCTCGGAGACATAGAAGAGATGCCCTCAGAAACGGATACCGCACGCAACGCAACCTCATATTCCAGAGTATTTCAGTACAGAGGCTGACATCAGTAGCCGACTCAACACTCAAGGTCAAAAGCTCACAAAAGCAGCATGTTTACAAAAAATCCTGAAGCTTATACCCGGTAAAGAAAATTGTTCAGTAAGCAAGGTTCCTAACTTGCTTAGGCATTCGCAAGTCCGGAAATCAAGATAGCAAAAGCAGAAAGCAACCAGCCGACTCTTCCGAGGCCAATGTTGAATGCTTGCAAGATTAAGGAGCAAAAGCAGAAATAGTTAGGAATTAGATTCAATTTTTTTTAGAAATAAGTTTGCTTAGATAAAGGGCGATCGTTTAAACCGTATCCTAAGTTTATGTAATTAAGTTATTTTAGTTAGCAGTATTTAAACCCTTCTCATGCATTTAGAGAAGGGTCCAGGAATTTGTCAAAAACTTATCCTCAGAACATGCACTTCTGCACCTCAGAGGAGGTTTTGATGAATGAAAGGATTAAGGTTTATTAATGTTTGCATTTGATATCTGCTACTGATGTTGCACTTCTGTACTCTTAGTAGATATTAGAACAAGGAGAGATAAATCATTGTTGCTTGAAGCTTATGAGTAGGACCAATCATAAATGGTACTTTTATCTCTTGACTATTTCTGCTTATATTCTTAAAGCAATATACAGTTTTTAGTTGCTTATATGTTATTACATGAATGTTCGTGTTACCATTTGGCACTTTTATACAGTGGAGCCATTTATTTATGTTTAATGTGTGAATAACTTTTTATGCGATATGTTGTTCACAACTATTTTGCCTAACTTTTTATGCAAAGTGGTTCATCTTAATTGATTTCCATTCTTATAATCGTTGAATGATCTTTATTACCAGTTATTTTGAAATCTCTTTAGATCGCATAATAGAAGAATTACATCCTGGGTTAGCATAGATTAGATGTGTTGTTTTCATTAGATTACAATAGCATAGAGTTACATTAAAGTAGTTTAGATAGGAACTTTTAGATCTGCAACATCGGATCCTGCACACACAAACACCCTTAGATTGGGAAACTGGTCCCATTATCCCCAGTTGGACCCACTATACCAAATGGATAAGGAGTTGTCAACCAAGGTCCGGACCGGACGATTATCCCCCTTGTTGTCGACCCGATTTTCGGGGCTTCAACACTTTTATACCTATGGCTACAATGATTGTTTCATCTCCCAAGTCTGACCCCAAATCTCTTTGAATAGCTGCAGCAGTATTCTTCTTCTTGCCCTCAGACTTCTTAGGTCTCAGCTCTGGATGTAGAATCCAACAATGCTCATCATCATGCCCCTCCTTTTTACAGTGAGTGCATGAAGCTTTGCCTTTCTATGCAGTGTTAGACTTTCTTGCTTTCCACTTCTGCTTTCTTTTCTCCTTGCTCTTGCTTATAGTGGGTTGGGATGGTCCCCCAACTTTTGGGTTCCCATTCTTTCCTCTAGCTTCTAGATGAGTAGCTTGTATAGATACTTCATCTATACTAGTGGGATTAAACATGAGAATGGTACACCTCATCTAGCTGTGTAGACCACCAATGTACTTTAAAAGAGTTTCTGGTGAGTCTAACAAGATGCCCAACATCAATGCTCTCTTTCTAAATTCTTGAGTATACCCTTGCACACTTTTCCCTTTCAACTGCCGAAGCGTTTTCCAACTCGTGATGGCTTGTTGCATGTAGGCCAATGGATAGAACTGCTTTTTGATGGCAGCAACAAATTCACTCCAGACAGAGATGGTCTTACCATGCTTCTTCATATTAGCTTGGGTTCTGCCTTCCCACCAAACCAAGGTAGTGCCTCCTAGGTGTAGGCTTGCCAGCAGAATCTCACTCTTGTCCAAATCTATGTTCTATACTCTGCAATACACATCAATTTTTCTAATCCAATTGTCCAATTTTTCAGCATTTATCTCTCCATCATATATAGGCAAATCAAATTTTACATCTAGTTTAATCAAGGATGCTTTCTTATTATGCACAGGGCTATTAGGAGGTGTAGGAAAGCTTTATTCTTTCCCTATCCCTCTTGAGTGGTCATGGTAATGAGATTCATCTTCTTCTTTATCTCATTTAGAGCCTCATGAATCTTCATCCTTATGCCTTCTAAAGTCCCTATACATTTCTTCTACCATAGACTTTATAACAAGGAAGCTTTCTATGAATTGAGGGTCTGGCCCTATAGAACCTTCTTCTGACATTGTCTTCCGAGAATAGACTCTCCCAATTTCAGGATTAGTTTCCACCAACTCTCCTTCTCCTAATTTGATCTTTGATCTAGTGAGCATTCACAACTAACCAACACAAGCTTGTCTAACGTTACAGCCTAGAGCTCTGATTCCATTGATTGATAATCACCTATGAGTGACCTCAGTTGAAGATTTTTGTAACAACAAGGTATTAAGAACTCATGTCTGGTGTGTTCTATGTTATTCAATGAAAAGATCGATCAGATTGCCAATACAGACATTTAAATGGAAAGATAGCAGAGAATAAGTAAGCAACACAAAGACACAAACATTTTTTAATGAGTCACCTCTTCTCCAGGGGCTACGTTCTGGTCCAGCTTCATGGTGGCTTGTTTATTGTGTCTTACAGCAAGAAATTCCATTAAGGGATCAATGTGATTTCTCCTGAAAGTAGATTTTGCTAAGGTAGGGTGGTTCTTGGATTCCCCAAGCCACTCAGAGTTCACAGACTCTTTTTCTTCCTACCAGCTCTATGACCCTTGGTCTACAGTGGAAAGAGCCAATGTGATGCTCAGTCCGAACAGATTCCTCTATGGAAAGGCTTGAATCTTCAAGTTCTCTTGTGCTCAACGCTGCCTATGGTTAGCTCAGCCCTCTGTCTCCTCTGCTTGGCTTTACTATTCTCTGTGCTCTGTCCTCCTCTTAGGGTTCACTGTTCACTATCTCTCTTGGTCGCTTGGACTCCTCTCCAAATAATCCTCCTTCGACTGTCTCTATTTATGGCTTTAACCATTCGATCCCTATGCCTGTTCGGTTCCTCTCCTGCCTGTGTCGATTCTCCTTCTGCAACTGCGCTTGGAGTTCCTTGTTTGGCGTCAACATGAATGTTGGGGAAGTGCCATGTGTCCCCATCGGAACAGCGCCAATCTTCTCGTCAATTCATTTCTTCGGTTATGTCGTGGATATGTTCTTTCTCCACCATGGTGGTCAAACGGATTCCAAATCCCTTTAAAATCCTGGCTTAATTCCCTGTCGATTCCACTTCTTTCTATCAGGGGCAATCTCAGCCATCCGATCTGGGCTCCTCAAGATCTGACATCATATGCATGTCGAGCACGGTTGACTTGCTTGACCGATAGCACGCGATCAATGGTGGTTTTCTCTCTCCTCTGCTACCACGCGTTGATCACTAAGTGGGATCGCTCTGCTCTCCTCCAAAACCTCTTACCGTTCAAGGGTTCCCTGATCAAAACCACCGGTTTCCAGGGCACGAGTCCCACCTTTGCACTTTAGCGCTTTTCGTTTTCTCTGGCTCCCAACATGACCAAGGACTTAAGGCTCCCCCATTTCGACCTTGTTTTCCCAGTGATGTGGCGCTAATCACGCATCGAAAATCACCTCCTTTTCCCGATCCAAGGCTCCGAGGGGATACTTTGGCCACCTGCACGGTCTCCATGGACCTCGGTTAGCGCGCTTTGACCGAGGTCCTTGTTGTTCCACGTCGGCTGCCATGGCCACTAGTTTAGGGTGTTTTTGATGTTGTTTTGGATTCTTTAAAGATTTGTTTCGTCCCGATACAGTCAAGGTTCTTTGTCAGTCATTTATGTATCCAATTTGGATCAATAAATATGTTATTGATGAAATTGACCAAGTTAGAATGGAAGTGAATGAATCTCTTGAAGATTTTTCTAATTAATTCTTTCATCTATGTTATGAATTTCTAGATGAGGATGTGGACTAGAAATTCTTGGATGAGAAGTTTCATTTCTTGGTCCAGATGTCAAGGAAATATTTTGAATCTAACTAATTATGTCCTCGATCCAAAATAATTTCAGCATCCTGAGGAAGAACCATACCTACCTTTTATTCCATGTCCTCCTCATTTTAATGTTTTGAGTTTCGAACCTCAATCAATAATTAAATTAGAAGACCATTTTTCTGATAAAGAATTGGTTTTTCTCTCGCATATTTCCCCTGATGATTATGCACATGGTCTTATCAATCAACCATCTTCCAATATTGATATTTCACTAGTCGATCATTCACCTGTTGATCTAATTAAACCCTTGGATGATCTAGACCCTAATGAATTCCTTTTCTATGAAATATATGGTCAAGAATGTTCAAGTAACATGGATGAAGCTTTGTTCTTACATAAATATTTGGATTTTTAGAAATTTCAAATGGAATCTAATGCGATTATCGAATATTTTCTTTCGATTATATCTCCTTTTAATCAAGAAAATGATGTGCTTATCATTGAGGATTGTTGTAGTAGTATTGAAACTATGTCCTCTTTCAAATATCATGAATTAAACAATGAATATTATTTTAATAAGAAGTTGACCATGTTTTCTCAGAACTCAAAGATAAGTCAAGTGAGTAGGGAACTTCAGCCTACGGTGACGGTTATGTTAGGTCCCTATAACTATGATGACATTTGTGATTTTGGTCATTTTATGGTTCTCTTGCATAATTTTATCACTCTTGTCATCACATGGGATGTTGAACCTCTCCTGAGGGATGCTTATTTTCTTCACGTAAAATTCTTCAACCCCTAGGGGAGGAAATTTAATTTGACTATTGAAATCCCACTGCTATGTCCCTTCTCAAGAAAATATCAGATTCATAATGTAGAAATAGAGAAGAATTTTAATGAATCTTTCACATCGTCCATCAAATAATCTCTCGTGCACAATAAAAATTATTGTTATCAACCTGATAACATTTATTATGGCATCGATCTAGCTTTATTTAGTCTTTCTTTTCTATCTTTCCCTAAAGGTTGTTTCCATGATCCTTTTGCAGATTCATTCGAACATTATTTTCATTTTGGACCCATGTTTCGTAGACTACATTTGCATGTGCTTTGTATTGTATTGAATGGTCCCAAACCTAGTAGTTATTATCATTCTAGATTTTTTCATTTGAAAGAGAAGTTAAATGTAATGCACCATTGTGGTTTTACTTCCTGTTTCCATTTGTTAGTGCATATGTTTGTACGCTTTCTCTGGTTCACTGTGCTTCTGTTTGTTTTGGTTCTAAATGATCACACCCTTTGGTCTAAAGGTTGGGACCACCTTTTGTGGCTGCATTGGAAATTCCACTTTACATGAACCAATATTGTCTTGTTTAGGTTTAGGGTAGGATAAGTTCCATTTAGTTAGATGCACTGCATTATCGTTGTGTGCTTTCATCTTTTATGTTTTGATTTTATTCTCTTGGTTTTCTTTGTCTCTAAATAAAGTCAATTTTGAGCTTCGAGATGATGTAGCTAATATTTTGTGATGGAAAGTTGTAGTAACAAGAAAACCTTGGCTTATCTGCTACCATCTTCCTTGATTTGGTTAATAACTCTAAAGTCGATGATTTTTCAATGGAAAATATGATTCTTCAATCGAGAAGTTGTAAGAAAAACATGAGCCCCCATATTTTAGGATTCTCTTTCCTATACTCGGTCTTATTTATGAATAGTGTGTTCTTGCTTATCTATCTTTGTAGATTAAGATAAGGGGAAAAATTTTAGCGAACGAAGCATCATGGGTATAAAACTTGTCTCTGAAGGAGAAAGATCCTTTACTCTCAATAAGTTGGGATCCTTCTTTTAACCGTTGAAAATAATAAAGGCCTATGCATAGTCCTACGAACATAAAAGAAAAATAAAGGGTGAAAGAAGATAAATGCTTCCTGTGTAGGGTGGTGAGGCAAGCGACTTCATCAAGTAATGTCCAGGCTTGTTGGCAGTGAAGCAACATTTATGTTCTTGAAGTGACTCTATCGTGGTACTGTTCAGGATTGCTGACAGCAAAGCAATGCTAGAGATGTAAAACTCACACTCTAGTTTTTTTAAATTTGCCATGCTATATTACCCTTACCTACAGGATAATGATATGGCATGTTATATGTTAGATATATGTTAGATATCATGTTATATAGTCTTCCTTATTCCAGGTAAGGGAATAAGGAAGACTATATCAAATGAGTAAGAATGAAGAGCTAGGGTAACCCACTGACTGAATCAATACTTCCTAGAGAAATGAGACTGTGCTACATTGAAACCATTTCAGAGAAGTTGGGTTTCACCCAGTGTGTCACCAAATGTTGTCGCTGTAAAAAATACCCTCCAAAATATTTTCCTATGTTAATTATGGAGCCTACATCTACTCTCATTTCAAGCTCCTTAGTGTCGACATGTCATTTGATTTTTTATTATTTTGTTTTCTCCTAGTGTCACATCGTCCTAAGTCAATGTTTCATAAGCATCATCACTTAACCATAAGAAGCACTTGAGTTAGTTGGTCCATGGTTGGGTGAAATCATCACTTATCTTTTCTAAGAAACTTTCCTTCTCACCATGAACACACTCAAAAAACACTCAAAACACACAAAAAAAGTAGACAAAATCTCACTCAAAAAATAAAGTGTAATCCAAGGTGGTGAATACATGTGCTCGACTTAAGTGCACTCCTTTAGGCTGAAGAAGTGCGCACTCCTTCATGTTGAGAAATTGTGCCCTGCTTGAGTGCACTCCTTCATTTCGAAGACGTGCTCTTTTTGGGTGCATCCATGAGCAACTTATTTCATCTAGAGAATAGGAGCCCACTTAACTTCCCTTAACTAATTCTTTCACTTGTGGATAAGCGGCACTCATGCATGAATCAATTTTACATGTTAAATTCTTTAAATAAACTAATTTAATCATTGATTTACATAATTATTCCATCTGAGTTGGGTACACAAATCGGAATTAAGAGACTCTTCATCAACTGGTGCCACAAGTAAGTTTTGCATATCAAATATTCTCATTGCCTTTCATGATTTCACTATATTTCTTTCTTTTCTTTCTTTCATTCCTTTGTTTTTCTATTTTTTTGTTGGCATTTATGATCAATATTCATGCTCAAGTGTTAATTTGTTGTCACATGCAAAAACTCCTCACATTCTTCAACCCTTTCATATTCCACCATGAATGCGACAATAACTATATAACTTTCTAGATCTTTCTTCTGCTCATCTTAATAAACAAATCCTACTTTTTAAAATTTTTCCTGAGCTTGCAATAGTTAGAGTGCACTTCTTGAGCTCAAAGCCTGATCAGTCTCAAAAATTATGCCGATAAAGATCAATTTTTCCACTTGAGTGCACTTCTTCACCACAAAGAATTGCACCCTCCCTTGAGTGCATGAGTGCATCACAAAGACAAAAAACATATTCATTCGACCCTTCAAAGTGTGTCAGTGCACCCTCCTTTCCTTTGAGCACATGAGCACATTGTGAAGGCCTAAAGGATACTCAACCCATTCCTTCATCCCTTCGGAGTGTGAAAGTGTGCCCTCCCTTTATCCTTGAGCACATGGGCACATGGTGAAGGCCTGAAGACCCAACAATTCACCTCTTCGACCTTTCAAAGTGTGTTAGTGCACCCTTGATGATTTTATCCACTTGATTAAGCACATTTTGAATCTAGGAATGATCCCTCATACTCCTTGGCACTTTGAAAGTTCACCCTCCTAGTTTGCATGCCCATTTTCTCATGCATGCAAGTTATTTTGTGTTTTCATTCATATATTTTCATATCCAATCACATGTGATGGATCTCGGTATGTGATTTACAAGTACTCTTGCATAATTAGGTTCTTTAAGATGATATTGTCACTATGAGTGTGTTGCCCCAAATAGGTGTTCAGATTACAAGTATTGTCACCCTGTTTTCATCTGTTGGAGCCATGTCGCCTTGTAAAGTGACCTCCAAATAACTGTCAAAATAAATCACTAATTGACCTGTCAAAGTTACAAAGCCAAACATTCCCATATATATAGGCACCCAATTCCTTATCGGTAAGACTACATAGGCCACATGGAGCAAGATATACAACACATTCACATGGGAAAAAAAGTTGAAGACTTAGAAGATGTGCATGCATACATCAACATCAAGAAGTTGGTGATGCATAGAATCGCATGTAGATTCCTAGTCATGCCATGTTAAAAGGTGATTATGTGGATCATTACACATATGGATGACTCTCACCTTGTGCTTCGCAGTGAGAGTGGTGGTAAGCTCGCCACCTATTATGGTGAATACGTGCAGACATATTACAATATGCTCAATCCCACATAATATAAGCAAACACTAACTTCTATCAAATATTGTCCAATCTTAACATGAGTGACATTATTATATCTTGGTGTCGAGCACCTGCCAAGTTTCACCATCGTTGATTCATAGTCTATCCAACATATATTCTCAGAGATGTATATCATTATTTAATACACATGTATTGTCGGTTTTATGGGCACAAGAACACTGAGGTGTTCGAGGATAACTGGATAAAAATGCTTAATATGGTGGTGACAAGCAGTAGAGTTTTCAATTGGGTGAATATATTGTCATATGAGTTGTAGCGTTAGGTGGGAAAGGTGAAAGCATCTTTGAGAGTAAACCAGGAACCATAATTCTACATGTTTGCATTTCTCTTAGATGGAATATGTGCATTGTATGCATTCTCGATAATGAATTGGAAATGGACCCTTAAGGAGAAGTTCCTAGTTTACTTATGCTACAGAGTGTTATCAAAATTAAGCTTCAGAGGCATATATTAAAAATTGGTTGAACACTTATTTGCAATGATCTTTCAGATGATATTCAAGATTAATCCTCCTTGCATGACTGATCAGGTGAAGGAGTCACTCCAAGATATCGTAAGACTAGTTTAAAGCTCCTAAGGGTACATACATCAGATGTTTTGGTTGTCAGATATCCCCTCATCTTATGTCATGGTATGTGACCAACAAGTTCTTCATGTAAGAAGTAGAAAATTAGTTGGATAAGGGATTGTCAAGAATTATTTGTAGGAGGAATAAATCCCCTTAGCCCATCTTTCCATTAAGGATCATATTATATGAGTTAAAGAGCCACAAAGTGAAAACAACAGAGATATAGGAGTTGGACCACCTATAATTCACCACTAAATACTTTCATGGATATGATCCCAAGTGAGTGATCAAGCAACATTGTGAAAGAATCTATCACAATATGAGGTATTCATCAATGTCCACAACGGAATATGAGAAGATAAATAACTGGTACAATGTGAACATGAAGGCACATCGAAGGATGGAAACTAGTTCACCCCATGATCCACTAGCTTAAGATTTGTAGGTACAGGAGGAGGAAGAGGTAACCCCTCAAGTAAGTAAAGTGGCTCCTAACAAAAGGATCAGGTATGACTCGACATGCGAGAACAACAAGAAATGGAAATTCAATCATTTAAACACGTGATTTATTCACGCAGAGTGGGAGAGGAGAGAAAAAAATGAATAAGAGGCTAAAATTAAGTGGGATGAGTTCCTCCAAAATAAACAAGAAGAAGAAGAAAAGAGGAGAAAGATAGAATAAGAACAACAGAGGTAGTCCCAAGAGGAGGAAGCAACAAAGAGGCTAGACGAAGAGAAATTTACTCAGGAGATTGAAGAAGAAGCATTGGAAGATGAAGATACCATCCAACCCATGGATGATGAACCAAGAACTCCAGAGGAATATCCCCTTACAAGTGGTCATCTTCCATTCAAGGAACTGGGGATAACACCACTGCTAACCGACAAAGTCATGGATGTATGTAGTGTAACATTTGATCAACTTAAGAAGAGGATCATGCAACATAGGAATAGATACTTCCCCAAAGATCCTAAAAATAAAGTCTCAGTTGCTACAAAGAAGGTGATAACATCCCAACACTATAAGGAATCCCAAAGCTATTATGGCAGAAAAAATTTCATTCATTACAATGACACGGGATAATTATGAGTACTTTCTAAATCAGAATGTCAGGCTGAGAAGAGAACTTTCTACTGTGAAGCAACGGGTGGAACATCTTGCGATGGAGAATCAATCATTTTCATCACAAAGTTTCAGTAGCACCAAATGTTAGTCATCCATGTAGGAAGAACCAGGGTTAATGAAGGACACCATGGAACAAATATATGATGAGATGATTCTCCTATAGCAAGTGGCATCTCCTCTTGTTGGCACATGAAGAGGTGAAACTCCTAAAGGTAGAAAATAGAGCAGCCGGTCATCTTTAGGAGTGGGCTATCATGTATCCATATTGTCCACGACATTTAGAGAAGAAACAAAATATTGTTGCAGAGATGGATAGAGTTTGGTTGAGACCCCACCACCAAAAATACATGTGTCTTAGCAAACAGTCAATTAGTACCATCGATGCATATAATCGAATGAATAATGGTTTTGAGTCTTCTACACAGAAGCATGTGATGCCCTTGATAGGTACACATGAAACAATTAGAGGCAGGGAGGTCATCTTCCCATAGATCAGACAGTACAACGAGAAAATCAAGCTAGAAATGGAACATGAAGACTTGGATCTAACCAAATACAGTATTTTGCAATATGCCATTGCACTAGTCAAAGCTCATATGAAACTTTCATGGCTATGCAATAATGTATATTCAAGCTCCAAGAACATATTAGCGAATGCACTGGAGGTAAAGATGCACTACATTGGAGACTTTTCAGCATGGGTCAAATAGATCTCAATGGATTTTAGAGCATGGCACAGTTACATTACAAATGAGCTCCATGTAGAAGCAAATGACTTATCAATTTGATGAATCTTTGTCCCATTATCATTTTTCCTTAAATAGCCTTTGTCTCATTTGCAATTTGTCTTATGTAATAAATTATATGTAATGAAGTCCAAGAGACACATGTGGAATGTGAATAGCCACACATTGGAATGTAATGAATCATGTATAGAATATGAACAGTAATAGAAGTCAAAGAGTCATGACGAAGCTCAAAGGTCATTGTCACTTGTTATAAATAGCTCCTCATTTCTCAAGCAAGGGGTTGTATTTTTGGAAGGCTTAGATTCTAGAGGTCTTGTCTTAGCTTCTCTTGTAATACATAAGAGATAGATCATTCTTTGGAGAAACAAGTTGTGGCTTCGTGTTCCGCTATTGGATACAATGTTTCATTTATGTAACAATGTACTTGGAATATTTCACTTTTAATCAGAAGCTCAATGAGTTAGCACTTATTCATACATGTATCGTAGATGTAGTTAGACTATTGTGGTTATATTTATGGTATATTTTGTTTTAATTATATACTAAGTTAATGAACTAATTTGTTGCTTAGCTATGGATATTATTAAATAAGTCTTTTTATGCTTTAATGATTCTTGTTTATTATGTGGACTAATCTGCAAGTATTCAACAATCCTTTCCATATCTTCTTGAGTCCCCCTTTTGGATAGTACTATTACTTTTCTAACCAATGGCTCATTTCCCTCACTAGCCATGGATTTTTCCCTCGTACGCCTTACATTGGGTGTCTCACAAAGCTCAGATTCTTACTGCCCCAAAGACATGTTGCATTTTTTTTTGTGAAATCGTAACGAAGGCATATCTGTGAAACCTTTCCAATGGTGTTCGGATCATATCACCTAATGGAACTCCTACACCAAACTATGTGAGGTATAATTGGGAGTTCACATTAGGGGGATCCCCTTACAATGTTGGTGGCATCCAACACCATCAATAGATCCCAATGGAAGCACATTTAGATGTACAAATGTAGGCCTACTATTTAGATCAAATACATAATCTCTTACCCAATGATGAACTATTTTCTTAGTACCTATAGCCAACTACACCAACTAAGACTATGCATGTATTGCTTTATTCAAGCCACACTTATCTACCAGGTCAAGGTTAACATAACTATAATTAGATACAGGGTCAATTAAAATAGAAAAAACTCGAACACAAGGCTTATCTTCCATCTCAATGATGTACTCCTAGTGATCCTCCTACTTATTATCAAAAGATGCATAGATATCAGGAATGCTCTGGCCCACGTCCCCAACTTTTTGTGCCTCCTGAGCACTGTAGATCTGAGGTCTACCACTTTGATACAAAAAAAAATACTTCTTGTGATCATCCTTTCCACATATCCAACACTACAACAGTTCTCTTCCACTACCCTTATTTGGCTACTCTCCTAGTTGAGGTCCATGTCCCTACTCAAATGCATTGAACTTCTTATAGGAAGCAACATTTTCCTCCTCACCTGCATCCTCACGGTCCTGCTCGCTTTGGTGGCAACTTCCCTTTAGTCTTGTCATTCCCTTTACAACTCTTCTTGGACTCAATATTATGCTTTGATTTCTCATAATAGTGCTTCAACTTTCTAATGATTTCATCCAATGACTGAGGCTCATCATACTTAATATGATCTTTGAATTCTAATGACAATCCACTGATAAATCTTTGAACTTTTGTCTTCTCATCCTTGAGGTAAGGCGCATACCTCAATAACTCCAATAACTTAGTCATGTACTCCTCATCTATCATAGATCCCATCTTCAGCTCATATAACTCCTTGGTATTTCTATCATAGTACCTCTCTGACAAGTAATTCTTCCTAAAGAGTCTTTTGAATTAATGCTAACTCAAGTCCTTTATCCTAATGTCTCTGATATGCTTCACATAGTCCCACTAGATTTCTTCTTTCCCTTTAAGACTGAAAATAACTATCATAGATTTCATTTTCTCTGTGTAATCATGCATCTCAAATAACTTCTTCATCCTAAGAAACCATGCCTCTAAATCCTCTAGTTTCTTCAATTCTCAATTGAATGTAGGTGGCTTGGCTTTCTTGAACTCATATGGAAAATATCCCCTCACTCCTCCTGTAAGGATGGTAACGATGATGACAATGATACCTTTTTGAACCAGAACTAAAGTAGAACTAATATCCATCACCTCTTCTATCAAGAGTATCTAAGAAACTCCCATCTCTGATTGTGTCATCCATGTCTGGCATGTGCCCACAATGAGAATTACTACCATATGCCCCATTAGTTATGTCCTTCTTTCCATAACTGATTTGTGGCTATCCCTATTTTTGTAAGTCTACTTGTTTTTCTTATGCCGTGGAAATTCTTTCTTGTGACTAAATGATTTTTTCACAATCCACCTTACTACTTCTTATTTCTACCTTTAGGCTTCTCAAGGCGTTTGTTATGTCAAGATAATACTCATCTTTGTACTGCTCAACTGGTTTATAAGGAGTGTCTCATGAACTGTAATCTACCATTCTACTAGTCATCTATGATATTCTTCTTCCTGCAAACATATCACATCAAATAAAACAAATATAAACATAATCAACATACCTCAGTAAAGTTCAGTGGAGGCTATCTCTTCCCCAAGATCAGTCCATATTACCAAATACATATATGTACAATGACATCAACGTATCAATCATCTCAACATCAGCATCATCGACTTCTACATGATGACACTATTGCAACAATTACTATCATAATGCATGCATAATAAACACATATACACATGACATGCATGCATGACAAACACATTCAACCCATCCAGTCAAAATGTTGAACCTGGGAGCTCTGATACCAATCTGTATCAACCCCTCCCACATTTACCCACTTTAATTGGCTTATCGGGGTAAACATGGGATGAGGGATACTATGACATGGCCCAACCTCCTAAGTATAGTTAAGGAAATGGAGTCAAGAAAATGGAATATTATTAACCTTCCTCGGGAGCTACAACACAACTAGGAGCTAAACAACCACTCCAAGCACCCAAACCCTGAGTTGGATTTCTTTTTTAGTGACTTGGGCCCATAACCTTATGCATGACAAGTCCATGTGGTTACCAACCTCTAATCACATGCATAAGCCTATAAGGATGTAGGTATAGCCCAAAACTTTGAGTTTAGAGGATGTAGTTTTGGCTTCTGAACCACCATTTCAGGCTAGCCTCCAAACTACTACCAAGAACCCAATGAGACTTTCCAAAATGATAAATAGCATCAAGACAAAGCCATTCATAGAAAACTTGATCAAGGAGTTGACCTAACCGGGCCTAATCATGATAGTCATTTCATCAAACATATGGTGAACATGTAATCTACAGGTCATGAATGCATATCTAAACATAAGGGTGTAAAACTTATTTTAGAATAAAAAATAATGTCTAATTCCCTCTCATAATAGTTGCAATAACATTTTTTTATCTCATGTATTCATTGACCATTCATCAACTAATCAAAACATGTCAATATCCATAGCTAGAACCTGTTATGGAACAATGCTTATAACCAACATATAACCATAATAATAACCATGATATAACATCCATCAAATCCACATAATAACAAGTACAAGTACTCATGAAATTCAATAGGAAAAGAGCTCTTATTAACATATGCAAAAAAACTAACCAAGTTAGGGACTTCAACGTACCACCCGGTCATACATTAAGTTGAACCAAATATTTATTTCAGCCAATCACCCCTGCGGCATATTCCAAGCATGAATGTGGGACTCAAGACATAAACAACTAGGGCTTCCCAAATATTAAACCACCTCCACCCTTAGGCTACTGTGATCTTGCTAAATCGGTCAAGAGATCACAATGCACAAAACAAGCTTGGATTCCTCATATTTTCTTCACCAATACCTTGAGGAATTATCATATCTCCACCCACCTATCGAGGGCTTCTTGGATATCAAACCACCTCCACCCCCAACCTTTGGTATTTTTTCCAGAGACCACCTCACCCGGTTTTGAAACCTTCCGACAATCCAATGCTCAACAATAGAAAACAACCCCATCACGTATGGTTATCCAAAATTGGTAAGGCAAGGCTAAAACCACTGTCACACCTGGAAAAACCCATGCCTCTAGAAGTGAGAGAACTAAATACACATATGCATGTAGCATGCATTCACAAACCAACTAGGAAATCACATATGCAACATGTTACTTGCAAGTCTTCCCATTGAAGTTGCTTGATCCAACCTTCCTTGATTTTCCTTTACTTCCCTTGTCCTTCCTTTGCCGTCATTTGCTTTCTTTCTCCAATGCTAGAGTGTTCCAACATTGCTCTAAGTGCTAAATAGTATGTGATAATAGAGAGAGCTCCAAGATTGAACTGAAAAAATGTTGTGAACTGATCCTCAGAAGCATTTTTATCATTGAGGCCTCTATTTTCTTCATTTTCCTCTATTTTTTCTTTAATTTTCATCTCATGCAAACTTGTGACCTTTCGTCTCCCTTTTCTCTTATTTTCCTTTATTTTTATAAATAAATTTCAACTAATGCCTTTGCCAATTTCATTAGCCATAATAAACCAAAAGTGACACCCACTAGGATGTTTTTCCCAACATTCAATTTGGAATATGTGTCCCATTACCTTCGTCTTATTTTTCCTTTCTTAACTTTATTACACGAAATTTTAACCTAGGGTTGTTACAGAATCAACCTTCATGTTAGGTTCCATGAAATTATTGGAACATTCAAAGTCTTCATGGATAAGATCTTGATCATGGAAAGTGGATGAAGGTCGAAGAAGTGGATCAAAATTTTGATTTTTAGATTTTCCAAGATCGACATCAGCATAAGAGACCACTTCTTTTGGTAATGAAAAAGGAGGAGAACGGACAAAAGGTAGAAAATTCCTCCTTTGATATTTGGGGTGTCTCGTGACTGATAAAAGTTGGAAAAAAAATGGGATGATAATTGTTTGATTTATGATTTGAATATTACTATTATTACAGGATGACCCATTATCAACACAAAATTCAGATTCAAATTGTTTCGAAGAGATTCGAACCAAATGTTGAAAATTTTCACCCATGAAATTCCAATCCACTTCTTCTTCATAAAATTCATAGCAAAGGTGAACAAATCTGCCAAAAAAATTACAGTGATTCACTAGGTTCTCTTTTAAACTGATTGATCCTTTTATATACATATTGATAATCGTACCTGTAAAAATCTTCTCGAATCTCCTTAATGAGATGCTCAAACGAATGGATAGAAGCAGTTGATAATGTGTGGGACCAATGCTTAACATGACCTTCAAGTGTGAAGATGAACAATATTGTAAGTTTTAATTGTTTGGAAAAGAATCCCATGATTAACATTTGGGGGGGGGGGTCATTTCAAGATGAAAGATTCAAAATAGGCTCCGCAGGATCAAATTTTCATCTAGCCCTCCTCCTATTAAATTGTAGCAAGAAAAGGCTTCATCTGACATGTGCCTTAATCAAATGGATTAATTCAAATTTCCACATCAGCAAGATGACTTGATTTGCATTTAGCAAGAGTGGCATGGCCAAGTCACTTAATTAAGTCAATCATATCGAGTTTGTGGGTAAGAATTATAGGTGTGCATGAGTTGACTACTATTATCTACAAATCTGTTGGAATTATAGTTAGTGAAACTGAATTATCTGATCTCTAGTCATGAATAGAGTCAGTAGGAATTCACTTGAGTAGTTGTAACTGTTGTTAGTTGTTAACTCATTGATCTCTTGGTTAACTAGTCAATTTACTAAAAATAGCCCTATTCAGGCATGAAATTTGAATATCCTAGTTGAGTGGAGGGAAATCACATAATTCTATTTATTATTGTATAATATTGAGTGCACATTTTTTGCATGTAGCAGGTGAGGCTTTTCTCTTGGAAAT
The DNA here is from genome assembly GCA_000404065.3 of Pinus taeda. Classification (NCBI taxonomy): domain Eukaryota; kingdom Viridiplantae; phylum Streptophyta; class Pinopsida; order Pinales; family Pinaceae; genus Pinus; species Pinus taeda. The sequence continues at coordinate 9,407 of APFE030902104.1, read as the reverse complement.
TGCGCAAGAAAATAGGAGCTTTTCCTATTCTATAGGAGCTAATTTCCTAAGGAATTGCACAAGAAAATAGGAAGAGAAGGAGGCCTAGATTTGGCTAAGTATTTTCCAGAGCAGATTTAGGAGAGAGAGATCATTATTGCAATGTAGGTTGTGCTTCAACGATTGAAGTTTTCATTGTAATTGATCTATATTCTCATTTGATATAATACAAATAGAAGAGGAGTTTTTCCCAGTCGGGTTCCCCTATAAAAATCCTCTGTTCATTGTGATTGAATGATTGCATGTGTTTCTATTGTATGTTTTCCTTTTTTCAGGTTGAGTAGGATAAATTTGTGTCTATTGTTTTTAGCCTGAATTCATTAACATCTGCAAATTTCGAGCTATTTCTACACCTTCTAGTGCCAAATCTGTTGACAATGTTGGATACTGCCAACAGTAGGGGGTCTCCTCAGTATGAATTCCCAATTGGATCTCACACCATTTGGGATAGGAGACCCATTTGGAATAAAGGCCTAGCATCCATTTATACTAAAATACTTTCCGTGACTGCAATTAACACATAAGAGAGCACACATATACTTGAGATAAGAAATTTAGCCCTGTGAAGCATACAATTATAATATATATAACTTATTTCCACATATGGTAAAAGAAAGAGTGGGCCTTTAGAATATAATTAATAGTACCATCATAATAAAAAGACGCACATACATCGAATGAATTGTTAATGAATATGCAAAATAGTTCGCACAGTAACAACTCATGATAGCAAGTAAGAATGCGCCATTCAACAAGATGTGTACTAAAGATAACAAAATAGTTCATTGTCCTTAATATATATGAACACAAACATATATTTTAAACATTAAAATAATAGCCTTAAAACATCCAAGATACATGCATGAAAGTGCATTAACTCTGAGATCTTCAAGATATTAAGTGAAAGTTCCAAGATACATAATTACAATGATGCATCACTATCCCCAATAATGGAACATGAAGCCAACACTTGCTCCTCAAAAGAATTATCTTCTCTCCTATTCTAATCTTGAGAATCCACGGATAAAAGTGCTTGAATTGAGGCATGGGGGGCTATTTATAAAAAGTGGAGTAATCCTTCCCCTCCCATGTGACTCTTGAGCTCCCATATGAATTTTGAGCTCCTACTTTACCTTTGGACTTCCTAGTGACTCTTCACATTCCATGTGTGACCCTTAGTCTTTCACACATTTTACATTTTTTTATTTTCAAAATTACAAATTACATTCCACTAATATTGTGGAAAGAATACATATGACAAAATAACACTCTTATGTTCACACTTTGAGAAGCTAGAATTTGGCAACTGTGACATGATACTTCATTCTAATGTGTTGATGCCAATTTCTTCTCTTTACTTCTATGTCTTCAATTCTTCATGATAAGCATGAAATGTGCTTCATATTTACCCTCCAAAGGGTTTGGGTAAGTATAGTAACCTTGTAAGTCATCATAAGTTTCCATTTGTCTATCATAGTCCAAGATTCCTTTACTCCTACATCATAGCATCTTAATGTCTCATCTCCATAAGTGTCTTCTTGAAACTCTTTCTTGATGACCTCCTTAAACAACATCTTTCATGTTGAGATTATATGACCTACAAATGGATTTCACTCATGGCAAGACAATATCAATCCCAAAACCACTTATTCTACCTTTGTTTTCTCATGCTTGATGCCATAGGGAGAGGCCTTCTTGAGTGTAGGGAGTAGGTTTAGGAGGAAAGAGGTCCAATTTTGGGCTCTAAGAGTGTTCACTTGGAGTGTGTAGTGCACTTATGAAGGCAAAGTTTTCCAGGCCTTGTGCAAAGCACAGTTTCAAGAGGAAAGGGATGATGATTGTGCCTTGGATATGTGCTATGCACTCATGAAGAGGGTTAGTTTCAAGTTGAGTTCAATTTCAGGAGACAAGGGTCAGGGACTTTGCCTTAAGGATGCACAATATGCTCAAGAGCGAAGGATACTTTATGATGGGCACAGGGTGTAGGTGTAAGATGCAAGAGAGTGATGTCTAGGTCTTGGGAGTGTGCAATGTGCTCATGGCCTGAACTCAAGGATAAGCAAGTTCAAATCTTGTACAAGATGTGAGGACAAGGAAGAACCTAGAAAATGACTAAGTGTGAGATCAGTGGGATAAGAAAGAGAGAGAGAGAGTGAGAGCATACAAACAGGTCCTAAACATGATCACACACATATACACAATCAAACACATGACAAAAATATGCACAATACCCAACACCAACATGCATTCATTGAAACAACAACAAAACAACACTAATCTCCAAGTGTGATAGTTAGAGAACAAGTCTTTACGACACAAGTTTTAACTGCAATAAAACAATGATCTTGATCTAAGAATGTGAAGAGACACTAAAAATGACACATGCAAGAGGAAAAATAAGCAAAAGTGGCACATGCAAAAGGAAAAGTGATATTTGACAAAACTTACCCAGAAGATGATGCACTTGCAACCAAGAATGAGAGTGTACTCTAGAGATGCACAGATCTCCAAAGTGAAATATGATTGTGAAATGGGCTATGGGATAGAATATTTATACAGAGAGAGCACACATGCAATTCGGGTTAGGATTTGTGAGTGTGCTCAACACATGTCTAAAACTAAGAGATAAGGATGAGTCTACCACTTTTAGTAATGCTGAGTTAGGAAGTTCTCTCTCACTATCAACAAGAAGTGTGCAAACACTATCTTTGGGAACTATGCAATGACCGTCTCTAGAAACCGCATAATGACTATCAACAAGAGGTACATTTGTTGATTTCCAAGAGTGTGCACTAATTTTCAACAAAAATCTCACTCTATTATCTCCAAGAAGTATGTAGGGCGTACTTGGAAGATGTGTGCTTATGAAGGCATCAAAAGCTAGGCATGTGAAAGCACACAATTGTGACATTTAGGGTTTTTTTAAAATGACTTGAACACTTAGAAAATTATGACCAAGGATGACTTTAATGACCCAAATGATAGTTCACATGATCATTGGGAGGCTCCAAAATTTGAATGTAGGAAAAATTTTGGAGGGTGTTGTGGCAACTACAATAGGCGTATTGTTGTATTTTCAACATACAACCATCCATTTCATTAACTTTCTTCTCTAATTAGGAGAACCTTAATTCTAAATCTTTACTTTATAACTTGTTTCTCTATTGTTTTAAATTGATCTATTTTTAGAAAGTAATTGATAGCATAATATAGAGATATTAAGAGAAATACATTATTTTGCCAATTGCTAAATGTTTGACTAAAAGGTCAATTTATAGAGCACATTCAACAATTCCAAAAGTTGAATCTCAATGTAAAGAAGCTTTCAGAGAATAATTTGTTAGACCTCCTAATGAAAATTTTAAAGGAAAGTATCCAACATGAGATGCATCTCTTTGAAACTAAATTCCTATATCATGCTTTTGTTCTAGCAAGGAAATTTGAAAAAAAAAAGGTCACCAACAACTATAAATAAAATGTTCCCTCTCCTAACCTCACTCAACCAACAAGGTTGACACCTCAACAAATGAATGAAAAGACCAAAATGAATATATTTCAATTGTGACAGAAATTAATAATAATCGACATAAACATGGTGACTAGAAGTTATTCTACACAAACTCTGAAGAGGGAGAAGATGAAGAATTAGAACCATCACAAGATCTAGAGCTAGAAGAGAATATTTTGTCATGCATTGGCTAGCATCAATACTCCACAAACCCTCAAGGTATAAGGATATCTTAAAAATAAAAAGGTAATAATGTTGATAGATTTCAATAGTGCCCATAACTTCATCAATTACAAATTAGCAAAAATTCTCAATTGTTTCATATATCCAGCACCAAAGTTTCAATTAATGATTGGAAATGAAAGCATCTTAAATTTATTTTGGGAAGTTCCATAATGTTAAGCTCAATATAGGAGAGTATTTATTCAATAGTCCCATGGTTGCAATTTAAATGGGTGGTATTGATGTTGTACTACAACTCAAATGGTTATAATTATTCGGAATAATGGTCTTTAATTTTCAAGATCTCTTCATAAGATTTACCATAGAAGGAAAGTACATTGAGTTTAGTGGTATCTAAGGGAAAAATTCTAAAGTGATACACTCTAATAAAGTGACAAAACTACTCAAAAAGGAGTAGCAGGGTGTAATTGCACAATTTTTTCACTGAATGTTCAAGGGCAAATCATGGAGTTGGGTTACACTTTTTGGCGAAAGAGGGTGCATTTGAATAGAAAAACAATGACTCGATTAAGCCATTTAAGCGTTTGATCGAGCCTTTTTTGAGTGTTCAATCGAGCTCCTTGGGCGCTAAAACAAAAGCTCGATATAGAGTTAAAAGCTAACACTTGATTGAGCTATAATGCTCGATGAAGCCATAACACTCAATTGAGCCCTTTTTTATATATATACCACTCCCATAGTCTGCCCGCAACAATTGTATGAACTAGAGGAGCTCGATCGAGCAATGGAGCCTTCAAACCAAACTCACCAACCACCCCACCAGCAGAACAGGGGATCAAATGAAGGTAAGTACTATATTCTTTGTCTTTCTTATTTATTTTTTTTGCAAAATGTAACAAATTAACTAAAAAAAACAACCACGTACAAAAACCATAAAACCATACAAAAACTATGAAAACCAAAAAAAAAATCTTCAAAAAAGCTTAGAAAATCACAAAACCAACCAAAAAAACCATAAAAAAGGGCCTTCAAAAAAATTGACCAAAACCACGAAACCAACCTAGAGAACCATAAAAAAACCCTTCAAAACAACCTAAAAACACTTCAAACCCACCAAAAGAATCTATAATTTAGGTTTTAAATGTGCTTTTTACTTGTAATGTTTTGCGTATTAAATGCATATTTTCTTATTTTAAATGGCAAAAACATTTTTTTCTAATTATTTCAAGTTTTTAAGTTTTTCTTTAAAATTTTGCAAAATAAATTTTCTATATTTTTTTGTTATTTAAAATGCATTTTAAATTTCAAATTTAACCGAAAATATATCCCAAAAAGTTTCAAACAGAAAACAACAAAACTATAACCAATAAATAAGTAAATTAAGAGCTTGAGATTGACTGATGAATATGGTTGCTCATAGTAAACCCCCTCTCTCTCTCTCTCTTCTCTCTCTCTTTATATATATATATTTATATATATATTAATTTTAAATTTAAATTATTAATTTTAATATCTTTTTAATAATAAATATAGCAGGATTCTAGTTTTAAAAATAAAATATTAATCTTTAAGTAAAATCTAAAAATTTAAAATGTATATATATATATATTCGTACCGTACTTTTAATATAGAACTCTCTAATTATTTTAACATGTATAACAAAAGCTATTTTAACATAACATATTCTAACATACAATGTAACATCACTATAGTTTTTTATAACTATGTAACTATATAGTTATTTAATGTAACTATATATATTTAATTAAATTATAATTTATAAACTTTCATATGCTAGATATATTATAGTTCTATATATATTGTTTATAACATACATAAAAAATTATAACTATTTACATAACATAACTGTTACTTAACTTTTAAAATACATGAAATTATTTATTAAACTTTTAAATAACATGAATATAATATATATATATATATATATATAATATATTATATATATATATATATATATAATATATTAGTTATCCTAACATAAAGTTATTTGACATAACACACTCACACACACAGACATATATATCGTGTAACATAACGTAACATGGTGTAACATGTACAATGTGTATAACTATAACATAATATAACTATAACTATAACATTTAACATAGCATAATTATTTAACACACACACACACATATATAAGTTCATATTTCAACAATGTATTATTGATAGATAAATTAAATCCATTGTAAAAAGTGCATTTGGTGTATGGAATAAAAACATTTAGACAATTTTCTAATTTGTATCATATTGTTTCATTATGTACTGTGTTGTACAAGAAACATTGTCTTCATGTGTTTGCACCTAATACATGTCATGTTTCAAAGTCAAACATCAAGAATATAAAGTCTATTGTAGTACTTGGTTGGCATGAAATTTTATTAGTTTTTTAAATAGGTTTATTTCAATGTTGTACATATATAGTTGCACTATGAATAAAATACATTATCTAGAAACGAAAAAAAAAGTGTGAAGGTAGATTTGATCTTTTCTTTCGATTGTGTTTACATGGAACTTGATGTACTTTGGTTCATAAATTATTAAAAAATGGGCTCTAAAGTTTAGGACTTCAGGCTCGATTATTTTGCTTGAGTTTAGAAATGGTTTTTTTGTCAACATTTTTTTCTTGGATTAGTTTATATGTATCATAAGTAATATGAACATAATTATTGATCAAATGAGAACTTTACTGATTACCCATTTTTTTGAGGTAGCAAAAAAATCATCTGATTTTAAAAAGTGCTTATTCAAAATATACTTTTTCTTTTTAGCATATGTTTGACACTTTAAATTTTCTTGTGTATCATGTATGAAAATTTATTTTAAATGTTAGTGATTGTCATGTTGATTTTGAAAAGTGTTATGTAACATCAACCCCTTTTTTTTAGAGGGCTTATTTTTTACACTTTAAATTTTCCAATGTATTAAGTGTGGATTTTGTTTTTTAACATTGGTGATTTTCATACGCATTTTGAAAAATATCAACATTTTTTTAAGGCATATTTTTGACACACTAATTTTTCTAATGTCCTAAGTATACACAATGTTTTATAAATGTTGATTATCTAATCATTTTTCAAATTGTCTTATTCCTCTTCTTTTTTTCCTAAGATGTTTGTTTTTAAGGGTTTTCCAAACATGTGTTTTTTATTTTTCTTTGCAATATTTTTTTATAATGAATTTTTTTTTTTTATTGCAAAGTTTAAAAAATAATAATAATAACATAATATTTTAAGATTAAATTTTTTTATAAATTTATATATCGTTAACTAATACTTCAATAAATAACAAGTAAACCTAAGTGAATGGTTGTTGGGTTCGCTGGTTTCACTTGACTCAGTGCTCTCATCCTCTTGTTGAGGGCCCTTATCCTCCCTATACCCCTTCTTCCTTTCTCTCCTCTCCTATGGTATCTCAATCTTAGTTAGCCAACTGGTTGGTCGAACAACCCTGACGGTCATGCCAACTGAGGAGGGTTCTCTGGGTGCAGATATTGTAGCATTCAACTCCATGGTGGCTACGGCCCCAATGTTTAAGAAGCAAGGTCCATCACGCTTCGTGTAAAAGGCAGATGAAATCCCTAAGATTGAGATTAGTGCCCCTTAATCTCACTCCCTTGCTTTGCAGCTTGCAGACCGAGGACTTATTGTCCAGTTCATAGGCCTCTAATCATCTCTGTGAATGGTTCAAACCTGGATTGAGAAGAAATGGAAGCCTCTCATTAAGAGTAAAGTTATTTCATCGCTATGTGGTAAGGGCTTCTATAACTTCTACTTTGAGAATATATTGGATAAAGGTTTTATGTTCAAAAGTGGCCCATTCTTAATGGGAGCTCAAGGGTTGTATTTGGATCGATGGAGTCCGAGATTTATACTGGAATGTGATGTTCCATCTTCAATCCCAGTCTAGATGAATTTTCCCTACCTCCCTCTTCACTATTGGAATGATGCAACCTTTAGATTGATAAGGAACTCCCTAGGAAAGTACATAGATTGTTCTGAACCAAGGGATGGTCTATTCTCTTGTGCAAGGATTTGTGTGGAAGTAGACCTAGAAAAAGGTCTCCATCTGCAGTAAATCTTTGTATGGATAACTGGACGCATCTCCAGGAAGTGGATTATGACTAGCTTCCATAAAAATGTAAACATTGTCATGAATACGACCACTTTTCCAAAAGCTTTCCAAAACAACAGGACATATCGGAAAATCAACAAGGAGAAGCAAATGAGCAATGACAGCAAGTAAAAAGAAAAAGGGGAACTTAAAACATAATAATGGGCTAGTAACAAATTCAAAGAACACCCCCATGAATGTGGGTCCAATCCAAAGTCCACCCACCCCTCTTTTGGGCACCCCCATTCTAGTTAGTGATGATGGCAAAGAAGAAAATAGGTATGCAATTATGGCTTCAGTTCATGGGGATGGAAGCTATTCCCCCCTCAAAAAATAATGTTAGCCTCAATGTACCTGGGGCCACCTTTCTCTCCTTGACCTCTAAAAATAAAAAATAAATTACTTCGAGTCCAGAAACATCCAGTAGCACAAAAGACACCACCGATGAAGAGGAGTAAGAAGAAGGATTCTTATCCTCGAAGGAAGTACTGAGAATAACAATACTAGTGAGTGCAACAGATGAGAAATATGAAGGCACAAGAGTTAAGGATATGGACAGAAAGTTTAGAAGATCAAGAAGGAAATCAAACAAAGAAATAAGGTAGGAAAAAATGGGAAAATAAAAAAGTTGGGCTTCCAACACACCATACCTCACCAGTTAGCTATCATGGGGAACAAAGGAGGAAAAAAATGAAGCATAGCACGCCCTATGAAAGCGAAAACATCCTCAAAGATTAAATAATGAATATCATCTCACAGAATTGTAGGGGACTAGGATCTGAGAAAAGAATATCGGAAGTGAAGTCACTAATATAAGAGGAAAGACCAATAGTCACTCTCCTACAAGTGATGAAGTTGGGTGAGACATAACAATACTCACTCCACCCCAAAATTTGGGGTCATAGTAAAATGATAGTAGAAAGATCAAGAGGTGCTTCGAGATACCTCTAAGTGATGTGGAATCCAACAAAAGTGCAACTAGTAATCTCTATAAAACCACCCACTTGCAACTACATTTAAAATTCTAGAGATGCAACAGAACTTCACTGTGATCATTGTATATATGCTTATTCATTTTAGAGAGAAACAGGATTGTTGGAAATCCTTGACAGAGTTAAAAAGTATTGATGGAAGAAATTGTATATTAGGAGGTGATTTTACTACCACAATGGGTAAAAAGGAGAAAATGGGAGGCTCAATTGTAAGGGATTCCTTCCAGGAGAATATGGACGACCTCATTCTCAACCTCAACCTATTTGATGTCAAGCCCCCAAAATTTCTCCATACTTGGAATAATAAACATACAAGACTGGGCCATATTGCAGCTAGGATTGATTGTTTTCTAGACTTTGATAACCTCCTTATCTTAAATATTTGCCTAAATTCCTTCATTATTCCATGGTGTGGCTCAAACCATCGCCCTATTAGCCTACTTATCTCCCTATACCTCAACCTTGGAATTATCCCCTTCTGGTTCTCTCCTTTATGGTTGGACTTTCCTGGTTTCTCATAATTGGTCTCCTTCTCTTGGTTAGAGTGTGTT